>CM061121.1:9047217-9291275 GCA_030770115.1 Daphnia galeata | reverse complement strand
GGTCCGATTCCTTCTACAGGGCTTATGGAGCGATGTCTCTCCTTCTTCTCATCCTCCGTGCTTTAGTGTAATCTATACTCAAACTTATTTTCATTAAACTCTGTGGTTAAAAAATACAGAAAATACGTAGTTTTCTGCAATTTTTTCCGAGTTCCGTGTTTAACACGGTGCTTACGGGGAAATTACTTTCATTTAACCACCTATATATACCAAACTATTATCCCTTTCCCTATAATTTTTGTAATTTATAAAATTTAGATAATCATGAAATTGTCTAAAAAATGATTGAGTAGGGACATTTCGTTCCATTCTACTCAGTACATATTATAGAAAAAAAAATCCGTATACATGGAGTTGGAACCAATTAATATACATAAAAAATAAAATAAATATTGCGCAGCGATTATGTACATAATCAATCCCATTGAGCATCAGGAACATTTGGTTCAACTGGAAATATTGATTTTGTTTTAAGATCGAGTGGCGGTTTGTGCTGCAGTGGCTGCAACATTTGGTTCAACTAGAAATATAAGTTTCATTTTAAGCACCAAGTGTCGCTTTGTGCTGCAGCGGGTGTGATCAATACGACAACTGCACGGTAAAACATTTTGTTAATCCTAGAAAATGGGAATATATAAAACAATATTCCTAATGGAACAAAATTTACCCTAGACTCAACAATTTTTTTTATGATTTTTTTATCTTAACAATATAAATTCAAAGTTATAGGGAAGGGGATAATTTTTTAAGCTGGTTAAATTAAAGTTATTTCCCTTAAGCACCGTGTTAAACAAATAACTCGGAAAAACTGCAGTTAAATACGTATTTTATGTATTTTTAATCCTAATAAATTTTAAATAAAATAAGTTTTAGTTAGATTGCACGGATATAAGTAAAACTCATGAACGACAATTGCAATTTTATTAATCGTTAAAAGTTTAATACTTTTAACAACTTTCTGTGGAAATATTTGAGCAGGGTTTTAATTGAAGCTTCTCCAAATAATTCTACATATTAAAAAGAATTGAATGAAGGATACAAAGAATTTGCAAAAAAAGCTCCTTTTCGGCAATGAGAGAATGAAACAATAATACGATATAGCAAACTAAAAAAAAACATGTGATGAAACTATCACTCGCCGTCATTTTCAGATTGTATGTTCATATTCCAGTAAAAACACTAGAAGATTTAATTTGTCTTTTTTAAAAGAAATTTTAACAAATTTAACAGTGGGTTTTGGAACGGTCCCATCAATTTGTGTTTCATCAAGAAATTTTGACAATTGTGATTTTTAAAGGGCAGTCGTCCAGCAAAACTTCAAACAGTGATTTTGGAGAAAAGGTGGCTGGCAAATTTTTGAATTTGGATTTTAACGGGCAGTCGTTCAGCAAAAATTCAAATCGCGCTTTTAGCGGGCTGGTGGCTGGCAAATTTTTTAAATTTTACTTTTAATTGGAAATCCAGAAAAAATTTGAATCGTTCTTTTGGAGAGAAGGTTGCTAGCAAATTTTTGAATTTTGATTTTAATGGACAGTCGTCCAGCCAAAATTAAAATCGCACATTTGGCTGGCTCGCGGCTGGTAAATTTTTGAATGTTGCTTTTAACGGACTGTCATCCAACGAAAATTTAAACAGTGTTTTTGGAGAGAAGGGCGTGGCGGCTGGTGAATTTTTAATCTTGCTTTTAAGAAACTGTCAAGAAAAAATTCAAATTGTGCTGTTTGTGAGGAGGCTGCTGGCAAATTTTAGAATTTTCCTTTTAACGGGCAGTCGTTCAGTAAAAACATTATTTCAAAAAGGGCGACTGACGGTGAAAAAATTTATTAAGAGCGGATTACAAACGGATACATTCATTCGCACCGCGTGGGCAGAGAGGAGATTTAAATTTTAAAAATGACTGGCAGAAGGAAAAAGGTTAATTACGGGCAGAGGGATTATTAAATTTAAAAAAAGACGGATAGAAGATGTCAAAGGAACTAACATTGATAAGCAGAGAGCCAAACTCGCCTGGCTGAAAACAATTTCTTCATTTCTTTCTGATTGCCACCGAAAGAAATTTTTGCATGTCTTACTTAACACTAGACCACTTATAACCGTCCTTGGGCGAAGCATGAATTATCTTCAGTAACCTCACATTACCTAGCTTAACTTAACGGAGAGAAACCTTTTAGTGCCCCAATAAAAAGAGCGAGTTAAATTTGGCCTCTACTGGCAGAAGAAAACAACAAGAATTTAATATTGATTGCACCAACTTACTGAGTAGAGAGATAATTTAAGATTCATATTAAATGAATTAATAGGTAACCTAACCTAGATAAAATTAACGGAGAGAAATATATTAGCGCGCCAAATTTTCTTTATGTTCGGTGTTCACTTTGCTTCTGTTGCTCTTGAAAAAAATGATTTCAATAGCCAAGTTGAAGAATATTTATTAACGCAACAAATTCTCATGTTTCCGTTATGCTTGCTCCAAAACTGGCCACAGATTTCTAGTAGTTTCATATAAGGGCTTATGACGATTACAATGAACAAGTTGTGGTTTAAAAGTCTCTGTGTCTAATTTTTATTATTCTATATGGACCTAATTTGAAAGTAAATTTTCTGTTATCTCCCTTTTTACTAGTCCAATATCTAAAAGGATTCGATCACCCCTTTTACAATTAAAAATTATAGCTCTTTTATCATACTGTTTTTTGTTATTTATGCGAGCTTTTACATTATATTCATTTGCTCTTTGGAAGCTAGAGCGCAACAACCTTTCTAAAAGGGTTTCAACATAATTAGAAGAAGCAACTTGGTCTGGAACAGCCCCAAAATTTTATTTGTTGGAAAATTAACATCTCTCCAAAACACATATAATAAGGAGACTCATTAAGTGGAAGAATGAATGGATGAGTGATATGCAAAACAAACTTCTCCCAAAACATCCTCTCAATCATCATGATGGCCATCCACCAGCTTTTTTCGCAACATTGTAGATTTGTAAACATTGTACGGTTAAATCGCTCAGTTTCTCCATTGCTGGCTGGATTATAAGCCGCAGTAAAACGTTACTCAATATTCAGCTTTTTACAAAAATATCGCATCAATTTTGATGTGAAATTTGTACCTCCATCAGACACCATCGCCAAAGGCAAGTGCATAAAAAACAACTTCTTTGTAAATACATTCGGCCGTTGTTTGAGCTGTCTGATCAGGTAGAGAAACAGCAATTACGAATTTACTAAAATTATCAGTTATCACACAAATACAATTATTACCCTTAGAAGAAATAGGACTAATTGGTCCAAGAAAGTCAATACCAATTACTTGAAAGGGAGCTTTTGTTTGGGGCCATCCACGCTCACGACAAGGACCAACACGCCATCCTCCTTGAGCTGAAATCTTTACAGGGAAGACCAGTGCTTTTCTCTCTCCCCAATAGCTTATTCAGCTACAGAATCAAAGTAATCTTCGGGGTCCCTATAAAAGATCGACAGAAGAGATCCAAGAGGCCCTAGCAGATCAAAATGTGACCCACATGAAACGCCTACCCATGAGAGGAAGACCGGACGTGATGTCAGAGACAATAATCCTTACGTTTTCTTCCCCTCCTACCGGACAGGGTCAAGATGTCGTCGATGAGTTACCAAGTAAAAATTTCAGTGCCCAATCCGTACAGGTGCTACAAGTGCTGGCGGTTAGGACACATCTCCCAAAGAAGCGGATCCAACAGCAACCACTGCAAGAAGAGCGGTAGGCCACACCCTGAGAACGTAGAATGCACGTGCACCACGAGATGCGTCAATTGCGGCAGCCACACCCATGAATCCGACTGCAACGAATGCCCAGTTTTCATGGAGATGAAGAAGATTCTAAAGATGGCCTACTTGGAAGGGATCACCGTGGGAGAAGCCCGTACAAGAATCACTAACCTCAACATCGCATCATAAAGACGTCTGGTCCCGCTAGCCCGCCAAGACCCCCAGCCATCGCAGGAGCTCAGCAGCTGAGCTGCTCAGCTTGCCGAAGGTACAGCTGCAAGTGGTGCATCGTTTAGACTCTCCGATCAGAAAGACATGGATCACTCCGCCAATAACTATGATTAATCTGACTACGTAAAATTTAAAATGCCTACAGTGGAATGCAAGAGGCCTCACTAAATCAAAATTAGAAGAATTCCGCCATTATCTTGGTTAACCCAGAAGTAGCCCTACTCAGCGAAACCCACTAGAGCAGCGGTTACGCTCCTAAGTTCAACTCCCACTACATCCTCAGAAAGGCCCTCCCCAATAGACTGGGGGGAGGAGTGGCCATATTAATTAGTAAATCTTTAAAGTTCTCTCCGATAACCCACCTGACACCATTGAAACAATTGGTTCCAGCATTCTCTTCAGGAACAACCAACACATTTATTTAACCTCTATCTACATACCCAGAGCCAACTGCGAGACCGAAGAGATCGAGGCAATGCTAGACAGAAGCAACCTTACTTGCTTGGTGGTGACTTCAACGGACACCACCCTCTATGGGAATCTAACACCACTGTGAACAAGGCCGGCAAATCTGTCTGCGAAACCCTGATCAACGACCAGAATGCTTGTCTCATCACCCCGCCCAACCTTGGAACTCGCCTAGACCCAGTGTCTGAGAAAACATCCACTATCGCCCTCACCATCACCGCAGCATCCATCGCCACCTCAGCCACAATCACTTTGGTCCCTACATGTGTAGCGACCACCTAACCATCATCATCACACTGAACGCCAGTTTAGTGCACTACGCAAGCCGCCCGATAGCCTGGGTCATTAATGAGGAGAAGTGGCTTGCCTGGAACAAACGATTAGAAGAACTTCTCAAATCCCAGAACTTCACCGAAATCACTGATCTGGATACGGCGACAACGGTGTTCACCGACGGCCTCGATACCAGCAATGAACGATTCTTTAGGAGAACCAGCCCAAGCTGCAGTACAACGCATAAAGGCCCAGCCCGTCCGTGGTGGGACGAAGAATGTAATACAGCGGTAAAGGGAGCACGCCGAGCCTTTAAGAATGGAGGGACTCCCCAATATCTACAACAAAACGGGAAGAATGGATAAAAGCTGAAGCCAGGAAAAGAAGAACCATCATCACGTCCAAAAACAATGCATGGTCAGCTTTCATTGCTAACCTGGGCCCAAACGACCAACCAAAAATGTGGGCCTTTGTCAGGAACATGGTTGGGAACGAATCCGACACCTCTTCCACCGGTCAGGCCCTCAAATCTGGCGGAAAGATCTTTCAAACGCCCCAGGAGAAAGCCGACCTTTTTCTAGATAGATTCAGTAGCGTCCACCCCAGAAACATTGCTGACAATAGGTACTTTGAGGTAGCAATAACAAAAAAATCCGATCGCGGACTCCTGATCCTCTGAATGACGCCTTCACTCCGGAAGAACTCGACTGAGCCTAAATAAAAAAGTAATGCGACAGGACTCGACCTGATTCAGAACAAAATTATATGGAATCTGTTTAAACCCAACAAAACATCCCTTCTCTACCTTTTCAACACGCTCCTGACTAACGCCTACCTCCCGGCACAGTGGAAAAACGCAGTGGTTATCTCCCTACTAAAAAAAGCAAGCCAGCAGACGATACCAACTCCTACCGACCAGTCTCACTCAACTCCTGCCTAGGAAAAACCTTTGAAAGACTGATGGCCAACAGACTACACTGGTTTCTTGAATCCAAAGGAATCATTAATACAGCTCAAGCAGGATTCCGGAGAGGGTGCAGCACAACTGACCAGATCACCTAACTGGACGACGACATTAAGTACAGCTTCAACCAAAAACGCTCGACGGTGGCCATATTCCTCGACATAAACAAAGCCTACGACACGGATTGGATCCAAGGCTTGCTTTTCAAGATGGCTAAAAATGGGATCGCTGGCTCTTTCCTAGGATGGATTAAGGAGTTTCTAGCCGGAGGTGGTATGAGTGTCAGAATCGGAAGCACAACCTCCTTTCCAGCCCCGGTAGAAAATGGAGTACCCCAAGGCGCGGTACTGAGCCCAATCCTTTTCAACATCATGTTAATCGACTTCCCATCCCCCTCTCCAGAGACGAAGATCTTACTCTTCGCCGACGATGTGCTTCTCTACTCGATGGTGAAGCGTCCAGCGGACGCCTAAGTGACCCTACAGCCAGCCTTAGACAAAGTCCGAAGATGGGGAAGGAAATGGAAATTCAGGTTCGCCCCGGATAAAAACGCTATGGCGGTTTTCACGAGAGCCTATAAGCCCAGAAATGATCCTCTTCTCTACCTGGACGGCCATCGAACCCACCTTTAAATTCCTGGGACTCTGTTTTGACTGCAAACAGCTATGGAAATCTCACATCGATCACGTAACCAACCGTTGCCTCATTCTTAAAAACTGTTCTCTATTCTGACTAGATCCCAAGCTGGCCCAACAACTCAAACTCTCGTTTTCCTATACAAAAGCCTCGTCAGAAGCCTGATGTACTATGGGGCTATAGCCTACGGAAGCGCCAGCAAAACGAACTTGGAAAGAGTGGACGTAGTGGGGCGCGCTATACTAAGAAACAGGGACTGAATCACTAAGCTGAAGAACAAGACTGCTCACTCATATATACCTGATAAACCTAAGCCACAATCCCCTTAACCCAATGCATAAGCCGTTCTCTGGAAACCCAGAAACACCCCAGGCTTAATTAAGGAATTGGACTTCGTCAAATCCCTGGGCATAAGCCTTTTCTCACACCAATTTCTACTGCCATCCACCTTCAAGTACCCACCACCCAGCAGACCACCCGACTGCAAAACCTCATGGTTCCCCTCAACAAAGAACAAGCCAGTGCATGCAGCCACCGGACAACAAACCTCTTCAACACCCTCAACAGCAGTGAACCGGTGACATCAATCAGGGCCTAAACCAACGGATCTAAATCATCAACCCCGAGACCACAACTTGCGCTATCTTTATCCCCACCCTAAACCATGAGCATGCCTGGACGCTAACGAAAGGCCCCAGCATTTTCACGGCGGAAGTCACACCCATATACCAAGCCCTGAAACTAATTTACGACGTGGACGACTGCCCCCCGGAAGCCATCATATACAGTGACTCCAGTTCAGCCATCACTGCCATCTCATCGAATTCCTTATCGGAAAATGAAGCGGTTACAGCCACCCAGTAAATAATGCACTCGAACCAGACATGTGACATGGATCCCTAGTCACACTGGTATAGAAGGAAATGAAAGGGCGGACAGACTGGTAGCTTTGGAATGCAAAACCCAGAAAAGAGACAGAGTCAACAACAGCCTTTCCCCCAAAGAATAGTTCTCAATAATAAGAGCCAACTGGGCCACCAACCTCCTCCATAACCAGCAAACTTGAAAAAAAAAGCTGCGTAAAGATGAGATCCAGGTTAGACACCATCAAATGGCACAAAAACACAAACAGGCAAGTAGCAATATGCCTGCACAGACTCCGCTCAGGGCACAACCGACTCAATGCTTTCAGCCACAGAATAGACTCGGAAGTTTCCCAGTTTCCCAGTTCAAAATCCGGAACCTAACGACCCAGTTCCTAACGCAATCCGCCCTGATTAACATAATCTAATCAAGCCATAGGTAACCGACGAGGGAAGGATTTCAAAGCGTTTACGAACGCCACAGGATCATAATGGGGACCAGTCATATTTTTCGGTTGTGTGACTTCAACCAGTCCGGACGGGGTGGAATTCTCCCACCACTCTCTTCCTGCTTTAAAAAATCTGAAAAGAACCTCGCAACTCACCCAAATAGGATAGTATCCGTCCAAATTCCAAGCAATAGCCAATAGGACCCCACAAGCAATTGAATATTATCCATCAGTAACCCTGCATGGCAGGGTAACGTGTAACCGAAAGAAGAAAGAAAATAATTAATGCATACCACCAAACTCTCAGACACACCGAGTACTGCACCAGCAGCTGGACCAAATAAGAGACCAGAGACCTAAATAAGAAACAGAGGAACAATCATTCAACTCTATAAATCTGTGAACAAACAAGACCGTAAACACCACTCACTCCTTAACTCGGACCATCATTCAAAAGCTTCTCCAGCATGGACTGGCAACCCCAACCAAACGCAAACCAAATCTAGCCAAATCAGGGCTAACAAAAGAAAAGCTCCAACAACATCACACAAAACAAACAAGCGCCAAAACAGACAACCAAAACAATCAAATAAAAGATAATTACCTCAGCCTCCAGTAAACTGACACACAAGGGTTAATCTAAATAAGATGCCTCAACCACAACGAAATGCCCACCCAGCCGCCATTGAACAAGCAAGTAGCCACGGACCAGCTGTCAAGCTTGTAACCCACAGTCCAAACCTTGACCGCCAGATGGCCGGTACATCCACAACACAGCTCTTTAATCCCCGCTCTTTAATCCAACGCTTTATTCCCCTCCCCCGCCTCGCCAAAGTAAGCAGCCAGCAGCGCCGGTGCGGAAGGTCTTCAACTAGAGAACCATTTGCTGCGACTGATCGTCAGCAACAGGGCACCAATCCAATAACCAACCAACCAACCATCAAGATTTATTCGAAAAAAAACAATCAATGAGATGATTTTATTTGCTAAAATAGAGAAACTTGATGTTTGGATTTTAATTGAACCATGGATTTCCCTTATCCTACAACAAAATCTTATCACGTCTTTGAAAATGGACTAAGAAGATGGCATTCTGAGGTAAGGAAACATATTTTTCCTAGGTATGAAGACAAGATTTAAATATTTTTCCCAGTAGCTAATCAACACAATTATCCACGGCTCTCGAATATTGCTATAACATGGAGTGCTGTATGTTGAATTGATCTAAAGGACAGATAATATGGTGAACAGTGGATTACATGTTGGGAACGAAGCCAATTTTCATCTACTAATTTTGATTCCAGGTAAGTTTATCTATGGCATGCTTTAAAGATGCGATTTAGAAATTGCTTGGATTATTCACCTCTTTTGCAGTATTACCAACATAAATTTTTTTTTTGATTTCTTTCCAGAAATACTTCAAGGTGATTTCCCTCAACAAATCTGATGTCTATATATTCCCTTTGAAATTGTGTCAATTTTACTACAAAAAGTGTGCGGATTCGGACTAGACCATTTTACCATATTTGGTATTTCATTATTTCACCTTACTAAGCATTTGACTCCTGGTTAAATTGTTTTTTTTTAAATCTTTGGCCAGGTTGTTGCAAAATAAATTTTAACTGGGCTCAACTCCTTAACGAGTACCGCCCGAATGTATTGACCGAAAAGACAATAATCATATTATATACAATGTAACATATGTACAGAACACACACATGGTAAAATGCGGAAATTGCGCCAATTAGCCAACACAGGTCGGGCACAGCCCCTGCCTCCAGTCGGACCTTTGTGTGCCTGCCCGGCTTGGTTGGACCTTCAAGACTGTACCGGACAGTCGCCGGTATAGCCACAGCACGACGGAAGTTGTATACCGGTCAGACGATCGACTGTCGTGACACGCAAAGACTGTTGACGACTCTTTGATGGAAATAAGCAAGTCCCCGTTCGAAGCTTGTAGGCCAGTAAGGTTGGGCCCCGGAAAAGCGAAAGAGAAAGCAGAATATTGTGAGACGATCTCCGCTCTGTGGTATCGAAGGGACGGGCTGGATGCAGAGCTGCTTGCGTCTCGGTGGCCCAGGCTGGAAGAATACCGCTGTACACTTCTTTGGTACCAGCATGATTGATAGTTAGGACACAAAAACTGAAAGCTTTGACCCCACGGGTGTGACACGCATACAGGCGAAAATGACAATCGTATCGTTCAAAGTTATAAGACAATAAATTATGTTGCTATGTCATCCTAGCTATTAGCTATTATTTGTTCATTCATCAGGGTTTAGTCTAGTTTAGTCACACGTTTCCTTTTTGGTGTAAATTCCAACTCGGACACATCTTATAACACCATGTTGATAAGTTGTCGAACAGTAGCAAAGTGATCACTATTTTATTGCCATTCGTCATGAAAATATGTATCCTTGAACCAAAACATTTCAGATTTTTATCAGTATTTGTAGACGTTGTAGGTAGTATAGCAGTTGCTAGGGACCACACTCAAGAGTCAGTGATTGTCCTCGTGACAATCCCATGCACTAAGCATGAGAGTCCGTACCATAATGGGTAAGGACACAGTCACCAGTCGCCCTATATAAGCGGAGTCTCTCCCACACTACGCAGCACTCTTCATCTGTTGCTACAAGTAATGTACAACTGTATGTGTATAAGTGTAATGTACAAATACACTGTGTTCTCCCCACTTCTACGTAGCTACTTATTATCCATGTAACCAACCCCTTTAAATTTGGCGACCTTGCCTGCCCGACGCTGTAACCACCATCCCTCAGCCCGAACCTACCAATACCTACGTAGAAGCATCAAGTACTACAACCCGTTGGATACTCGCGGACGCCATTTTCTTCAAGACGTATACAAGTCTCCGCGTTAACAGTAAGATAAATCAGTTTTGATCACCCTAGAAGAAAAAACCATAAAATAGGATTCATGAGAATTGCAAATTGAATATAACAATCGCCTTTGAAAACTCGAATCTTGAATCTCAAACCGTACCAAATCTCAACCATGCCAACAAACCCAATTACCGAACTCATTACGGCACTAAAACGTCGTGAGGACACAAAGGCCATTCCCATTTTTAGTGGCAACGCTATAGAACAATATATTTCGTCATGGCTATTCGAAGCCGAATAAATAGCCACCATTCATAATTGGGATGAAACCGTTAACAAAAATAATTTTGCATCAAGATTCAAAGGTCCCGCCTTGAAATGGCACTCACAACGCGTCAAAACACACCCAAATGACACTTTTACTCAATGGAAACAGGCGCTGAAAGATCATTTTAAAAACCCAGCGGACCGTGATCAGCAATTACAAAAATTATAAAATCTAACACAGAAACCAAATCAACCCGTACGAATGTTTATAGAAAAAATTAACAAACACTACAATTCCATTTACGATGACACTCAAAAACCAGAACTTATCAATAAATATTAGTAATTTATTTATTAGTAATGATTTATAAGTAAACAATCCTTCTAAAAGGAGTACTCAAACCCATTAGACACTCATGGTCCTGAACCACAACTACTCCCCTGAAGTTACAACTTGGGAAGATGCACAAAAAAGCAGCTATTCGTTGGCGAGACTACCCTTTACAAAAACGCAATTAGTGGTGGTACATTAGAACTGCCAACCTTATTAACCACCAACGACAACCACACTAGCAGCAACAATCATCCAACAACAACAAAAAACAGATCGAGGAATTACAGAAACAACTTAACCAGATCAATATCTTAATTGGCAAAACAACCTCCTGATTTCAGTTCCAAAATAATAGATAGTTTGTTTTTCGTAGTATGAAATTGTAGACATTGTAGTATGAATTTTATATCAAATTTTTATTAACACCTCTAACAAAAGTGCAACTTTTTAAAAAAATTACTTAACTTCTTCTAAAAAATTCCATTTCCTAACATAAAACATTTTGTTTAATGGAGGAAACTTCATTTTTTGTTGTGTCTGTACCACTTCCTTTCTTTAATTCGTCTCTTGCCCAGTCGACTAAACATGAATGTTCCATTATGGAACATCACCCACCGTTCAAATCTTATAAACCTCAAGCCAAGCACACTCCTATCACATTTTTCACCTGGTCGGAAGATTTTGTCCTTCCGAAACAGGCCAATGTATAGAGAAGTGACAATGCAACAAGTGCTGTCGTTTCTCAAGCAATTCTGGCTTGAAAGAAAGTTTAGGACTTACCGTATCCTAAGAAGAAATCAAAGCAAATATAATAATATGAAACGAAAGAAGATATTTAACAATTCGCCTACAACATCTCTGTACTCACCCAGCCTACAAAAGGCAAAGTACACTTCAACGGGGAACTGAGTAGCAGACCGTGCTACGACGGCCTGTTATTGCTGCCGTCAACTCAGGTCTGTAGTGACGATTGTTGTGCTTGTGTTTATACGTGGTGCCTAATGCACATATTCATTATACTCCAATCTTATTCCATCTTATTCCATGGTGGGTGTAGTGGTTACCGTAGTTGCTTGGCATGTCAAACGTCCGAAGTTCGATCCCGATACATCGACGAAACAGTTATTATTTACTTATTGACAGCAGAAATTGAAAGAATATAATATTTGTCGTGTACGAGTCTTGACCTCGAACCTATATTATTGAAACGGGCTAGAATATAAGTGGGCTATCATTTAAACGGACTGAAAATATCAACGGTATGAATTTGTCAGCGGGCTTAAATATCAACGGGCTGAAATATCATTAGGCTGTCATTAAAACGCGGTGAAAATATCAACGGGCTAAAATATCAACAGGAATATCATATAAAAGGGGAAGGTTAGGATAGGTTACGGTAAGTGAGGGTAGGTTAGGTTTCGTTACGTAAGGTTAAGTTAGGTTAGGTAGGTAATGTGTGGTTACGTTAGGTTAGGTAAGGTTACGTTGGGTTACGTTGTTAGGCTGTCATTGAAACGGGCTGAAAATATCAACGGGCTAAAATATCATCAGGATATCATATAAAAAGAGCTGAAAAGTAATCGACGGACTTATCATGTAAAAGTGGCTGCAAAATATCAACGGACTGAAATATCCACGGGCTTTAATGAAAATGGGCTATGATGTAAATGGGCTTTCAAAATCAACGGGCTTAAATTAAAATGGCCCATCATGTAAACGGGCTGAAAATAGTGTAAACGTGCTAACTTAGCAACGTGTATTACTAAGACGACTACATGACTGCGGGCCCTGATACAGAGGGCATTCCCCACTTATAATACGGGGAGATGGCAGGCTGTACTACCGGTTGGCCTGCATACCGACCGGATCGTAATAGCGTGGTCAATGACCACGCGGACAATAGCAACGGCCTATCATTTAAAAAGGCTTAAAATAGCAACAGGCTATTATAGTAACGGGCTATTAAGTCCAAAGTGAAACACGTCCAAGTGAAAATCAAACACAGGAACCAAGAAAAAACTACAAATTTAATCCCAGATATTCCAAGGCCCAATAGCCATATCACTCAGGACCACCACAACATCCAACGATCAACTCCTACTTTGCTGCCACAGGAAAAAAAAGGCCAACAGTCCCGAGTTATGTCTAGAAAGGTTGAAATTCTGTCGTTGGACAGGCCGCCGTATAAAGTTACGTTATTAATTTATAAGTTATTCTTTCATAGTAGTTCAATTTATTATTTCCAATCTTTTAATCACCCTGACCCGGGGATCAAACCCGGTATGCTTCTGCTTTACATGAGTAGTTTTCTTCACTAAACAACAGCGCTATATAGTTATTTGGAATTTTGAAGTAAAGACACGAAGGATATTTAGGAATTAGGTCGTGAGGTTTCACTCACCGCTGGCAAAGTTGGTGGGGTCGGTAAGCTTTAATTCTTTGAAACTAATGAGGGGAAGAGACTCGATAAAAAACATTAAATAGCGCCGCCTTTTTTAAGAGCACGCGCGGAATTAGGATATACTTAAGCTTCTTACAATTCTTTATATTTTGCCGACAAAAGAAAGGAAAAAAAAAAACAAAAAAAGGCGGTGAAATGAACTGTTTCATGTCTGAGTAAATGGCGACTGAAATTCTAATCTCCTTATTATAACAAGAGTGGTGGAACATTTTTCCCCTCAAAAGGAAAAGGTTAAAAAGGGGTGAAAAACCAAAGGAACGAAAAATTCACTGAAGGCAGGTACTAGGGGGTTTTCAGTGTAAAATGATGGATTTATATCAAAATTTAATTCGTTAATTTGGGTATGTAAAAGATTATATTGCTCTTCAATGTATCCAAAAAAGATAATGAGATTCAACCTTTTATTTAGGGAAATAAATGAAGAACCCGTTTACTTGCTTAGATAGATTCTACTCGTCCGCATCACGTGCTTGTCCTTGGGAACCGAAGGAATGTCCAACAAATCCTTGCAAAAGGACATTAAACCCTTAACATTCTAAACTAAACCAACTTTTCAAAATTGTTGAATTTTTTTTGAATTATCTGATTTGAAACAAAATGGGTACAACAAAAACTGAAGTCTTCAAAAACAATATGGTGAACAGCAGATTATATTTGGAGATTTTGGGAACTACAGCCAACTCTCATCAGCTCGATCGAATGATTTGCACTGGACCAACTTTGGCATGTTTGGTATCTTATTCGATCTAATTTTAGATTATTATTCATTGACTGCTTCTTAATGTTTTTATTTCCTCTTTGGTCAGGTTTGTAATGCAAAGGTTGAAAGACCAGCCCCTTAATAGTGTCGCGTGGTCCATTGACCACGCTATACGATCCGGTCGGTATGTAGACCAAACCGGTAGTGCATCCTGCCACATCTCGTATATAAGCGAGCAATGCCTCTGTAGCAGGTTGGTTAGTCATGTAGTTGCCTTATTGCTTTGAAGCATATTACATGGCGGAGAAGCAGGTTAACCAATTTTCTTTTCTTCGTCCAGTGAGTTTTTTGGGAAGAAGAACAGAGTGAAATCAGAGTGGCGGAGTCCATGGGTCAGGGTTCACTGGAAGAACGGTCGCAGTGAGGCGGTGAAGCAGTTGTGAAAATCGCAGTAAGGCGGTGGAGAAGAACAGAGTGAAACTCAGAGTGGCGGGAATCCGTGGGTCAGGGTTCACTGGAAGAACTGTCGCAGTAAGGCGTTGAAGCAGTGTGCGCAGATTTGTGTGGAGGAATTGTGGCGCAAAGGGTGAAAGCGAATTGCGGTGGAGAGGGCAGTAAATGAGAAAAGTGAGCACGGCTGCGGGAAGGTCGAGGGCCAGAGACGAGCTAGGGAGGTTCGTCAGCCAGAGCAACCCGAGAGCTCGTAGTCAGCCAATCGAAGACAGAAGCGAAGAAGATAGTGAAAGTCAGATCAGAGGACTACAGGAGGAAGGAACGAGCAGACGGAGCGGAGGGACGGAAGCGGACGTCGAAGCAGCGGGTCCCCAACATCAGAAAGTAAGTGAATCTGAAAATTATCGTATCGCATTCGAAGACGAGGAGACGGTACTGTGGTGAGACGCAGAGGACGAGGCAGAAGAGCCGCTCGGCTGGGATTTTTTCGGACTTACGAAGAAGGTCGTCGGTATTGAGTGGGGCGTTGCGGGCGGCCAGGAATCGCAGAGTGTCGGTTCTACAACCAGTCACTATGGCGGCCCAGATTAAAATTTATCCAACCACCCCTCTTTGCGGGGAAGGAAGAAGAGTGACTGAATGGATGGAAAGATAACGAGAAGATCGGGAACTATAATCCGATGGGGAGATGCGGAGAAAGCGCGCCCACGTGGAGCTGTCACTCACTGGGGCGGCTCAGAAATGGTTCAGCTACAAAGGGAAAGCCGCACAACTCGCAGCGGATTGGGAAACGGCGGCGGGTCCCACCAGTCGTTTATCGGGTTGAAGGATCAGATTTACGGCATTCACTCCGGTTAATCGTGATCAATTTAACGAGACACGTCTAAGTGAACGCAAGCAGGGACCGGAGGAGTCTACGGTGGAATTCTTTTACGACGTGTTGGATCTATGCGGGAAGGTCGATCCTAACATGGCGGAGCAGGTGAAGCTTCAGCACCTGTGGAGAGGGATCAAGCCTAGCTTGGTTGAGAAATTTTGGAAGTATGAAACCAGCCACAACAGATGAGTTTTTGACGGAAGTTAAACGTTACCAAGAAATGACGTCAAAATCCCGGCACGAGGAATGGGCAATGGGGATGTTGGGCAAGCAGATGCCACCAATGGAGAATGACAGATTGGATCGTTTGGAGGAAAAATGTTGGAGGGGTTGATGGGGGCGATCGGTACGACAAGCAACAGAAAAAGCCACAAAAGAAGAGTGGAAACCAGGGTGACGCGGGACAGAGGGCCGAGGCTCCAGTGGGCTCAGGATGGAAGTCCCATCTGTGTGGACTGTAAAATAGCGGGACACATCAGGAGGGACTGCCCAAAAATTGCACAGCAGAGGCCGGCCGAGGCGGAGACAGGACGGGAATATCAACCTGTTTTGGCTGCAGTGAGGCGGGGCACATTCGTTGGAATTGCCCGAAGAGTCAAGCAGCAAGGACAGGCAGCTCACCAGTGGCAGGGAAATGCGGGACAATACACCGGGACAAATGATCGGCCTAGTGGTGCAGGGGGAACAGCAGACCTCGGGTCCTACAGGACCGCTACCCATCCTGAAGATTGACATCGATCGCATGGTGACGCAAGATGTGTTGTGTGGAGAGAACCGAGTGTCAGGGGTCATCGACAACCGGAGCCAGCGGTGTCGGTTTGTTCACTTAAGCTGGCGGAAGAATTGAAGCTACAGGTGACGGCCTGGAATAAGAATCGTTTGGTGGCGGTGGGATGGGAAAGAGATTACACCTCGTGGGGCGGCCCGGATGTCGATTTCGGACGGGAGAGTCACGAGTGGAAGGAGAAGTGCTAGTGCTGGAGGGAGACATTGATCTCCTATTAGGGAAAGACATTTTGGCGAAGTTTGGAACGCGGATGAAGATTGGGCGCTCTCCCGGAAATATTCATTGGAGAAATGCCGGTGGGCGTTACAACGGAGAGAGTAGAGGAGGAGACGAAACTAGTGATGCAACGAGGCGTTTTGGATTCCGGCAAGAACAATGAAGATCGTTGCCATTAGGCCATTGGAGCTGGCTGGCCCGGAAGAGTACGCCCTGGTGGAGCCATCAGAGGCCCTTGATGGCAAGCAAGAAAATCTCTAAAGGAAAAGCACTTTTACCAGGGATGGGTACGCTACGAGAGATAGCGATTACCAACTTATCGAATCACAAGCAGTGGGTGGAAGCTGACACAGTATTGGGGAAAGTGGAATACGTCGAGCAGATTGTGGAGGAGGCAGATGCAGTGTTCGTGGGCAGCCGAAAGCAAGAGGGGAGGAAGGAAATGGGCGAGGGCCTTGATTTCGACAGCAGCATTTTTAAAGGGTTGAGCCCTAGGCAGCGAAAAAGAATACTTCCAGGCCCTTTTTGGAGTACGACGATCGATTTGGAAGGCCGGGGGATAAAAATGGGAACATGCACGGCGGCGGAGCATGCAATCGATACGGGAAATGCAAAACCAATTCGACAGGCACCCCGAGCCAAGGCGTGGAGGGAGAGAGTGATAGTTGCTGGACAATGCAAGGAATTGCTGTATGCAGAGATAATTGAGGTGTCGAACAGCCCATGGGGAGCACCGTTCTCCTATGTTGAAGAAAGATGGAACGTGGAGATTCTGCGTGGATTACAGACGGCTGAATGAAGTAACGGTTGGAGATGTGTATCCACTTCCTCGAATCGAGGAAACACTGGCCCCGTTTGGAAGGGGCAGCAATTTTTTTCGAATCATGGATCTGCAGTCGGGATATTGGCAGGTTCCGATCAAGGAGAGTGATCGGACCAAGACGGCATTTGTCACGGTGGATGGACTGTAACCATTTTAAGGTGATGCCGATGGGACTATGCTCGGCACCGGCAACGTTCCAAAGGATGATGGATGTAGTATTGAGCGGACTTAAATGGACTACTTTGTTTGGTCTATTTGGGACGGACATTATTGTTTATTCAAGAACCTTTGACGAGCATGTAAAGGGACTGAGGCTGGTACTGGATCGGTTGCGGGTAGCAAATTTGAAGGCTGGCGTACCCGGATAATACAAGACCATCGAGATCCATCCGGACGCCTGCGATTACGGCATCGGAGCTGCATTGGTCCAAAGGGTTGACGCGGGGAGAAAGGCCGATCGCATTTGCCAGTCGATTGCTGACTAAGACGGAGAGAAATTACTCTATTACAGAGAAAGAGTGTCTGGCGCTTCGTTTGGGCAGTCAAAAAAGTTCCACAGTTACATATGGGGAGCGGAGGTGCGAGTGATAACCGATCACCATGCACTGTGTTGGCTGACAACCAAAAAGGATTTAGGCGGGCCCGACTGGCTCGGTGGGCGCTATCACAGGCTTATCAGCCTCAGATTGTCTATAAAAGTGGTCGGCTCCATGAGGATGCCGAACGCACTTTCCCGATACCCAGGAGGAGACTGGGGAGAAGAGGACGACGTTGACGACTTATTAACCATTGTACACGGCGGCGTGGGGAAAGGAGCGGGGAAATTAAGGGGAATTTTTAAGCGGTTTGTTCCAGCATGGAAGAAAGCCCTTCCGCTCAAATAGAAAAAAGAGGAGGATGATCTTTCAGGAATTTTGTAGTGGAGAATGGACTGCTGCATCGAAGGACGCTGGGGGAAACGGGGAATACGTCTACGGCTATGTGTTCCAAAGGAGCTGCGCGAAGAAATCATGGAGGGCCTGCCACAGTGACAAGTGGTCGGCGCATTTGGGGATAACCAGGACACAACATCGGTTGGAGGAGCGATATTATTGGCCCCGGATGGCTCAGAATATTAGGAGTTATGTGCGTTCGTGTTGGTCCTGCCAAACTCGCAAGACCCCACCGGGGAAGCCGTGGGGATTGATGGAAAGTATATGGGTGGCAAAGACCATTCGAGAAAGTTGGCGTCGATGTGTTAGGGCCTTCCCAGCATCGGCAGCATGAAATGTTACGTTATTGTTGCTCTGGACTACCTTACTAAATGGGCAGAGGCGAGAGCAATGAAGACAGCGTACGGCGCGGGACGCAGCGGAGTTTTTTCGTGAAGAAATTGTCCTTTCGACATGGAGCGCCCGAGAGTGTGTGGACGGATTGTGGCCAAGTGCCTCATCGCTGATTTCACGAAGCAGGTTATGAGGCTAATGGAAGTGGACCATAGGACGACCACCACCGTATCACCCTCAAGCTAACGGCCTGGTGGAGCGACTGAATCACACTCTGGCTATATGTTGTCATCAATAAGCAGCACACCAACTGGGATGAGATACTACCATATATTACATTCGCCTACAATTCCAGCAGACAGGAATCGACGGGAAGGTCGCCAATTTTTCCTGATCTACCGGGTTCGCGAGAGGCAAGATTACCATTGGATGTGCTGTGATGGGAAGTGGGGACGATGATGGAACCTACGGATGCAGAAACCATGGCTTAAAAGGTTTGAATTGGCAAGAGAAGAAAGGTGAGCATCCGGCTGGGAAGAGTACAAGAAAAGCAGAAGGAACGATACGACATGGGTCACCAGGTGGCGAGGGAATTTCAACCGGGAGAAGAGGTGTTGGTTGTATAAGCCCATCCGGAAAGTAGGCAGGGCGGAGAAGTTACTTCACCACTGGCACGGTCCCTATGTGGTGAAACGGAAGACAGCGTCATTAAACTACGAAGTCAAGCAGAAGGATAAAAGAAAGACGGAGACTGTTCACGTAGGAAAAATGAAGACATTTCTTGGTAGTGAAAGAGAAGAAGTCAGTACGAGGAAGAGGCAGAAGAGGAGGGGAAGGCGGAGGATCGACCGGGCCAACGGAAAAGAGGAAAAGGATGGCGACAGGGGAAAAGGGTGCAATTCAATATACCAGAAGAAGTGCATGGGGAGCATGAAATCGATCATGATGGAGAAGAAACCGCAAGCAAGACAAGGGCCAGTTTACGGCGATCGACCAGGGCAGCGAAGAGCGCCGGACAGATACAGCCCGGAAGTAGGGTTTGGCGGTGCCGTGCTCTTACTGGGATTTTGTGGTTCAATACTGGGGGTCCGGGCCAGTGAGGGAGTGGAACAGTCCGCCTTTGTGCGCGATGGAGTTATCTGTTAAGTCACGAGGGGACGTCTACTTCAGGTGACTCGGAATGGGTCGTGGTGACAGGACGTGTCGTGGGCAACCAGTGGAGGAGTCACTGAGGATTCTACATAAGTGGTTTGGCGAAATGATGAAACAGGACTTGAGAGGCGATGAAGCGAAGCTGGGGGAGCGACTACGAATACAGTTTGCACGATCGGGCGTACGAAGAAGGGGCAATAGCGACTGGACATTCTGCGGGAGCGTTATCGGACCTCCGGAGGCAGTGGGGGAACCGGAACAAAGGAGCAAGAGGGGGCTGATGGACGTGGGAGGATCAACACTACAATGGCTTTTTCGGCGTGGCAAACTGATCGTGACGTGGAGACTCTGAGCAAGCAGTTTACAGACACTTGGACGGGAGACGACGGGAATAGTGCACGCCGATGAGCCAGCAGGCGACGATGGTGATTGAAACGTGGAGAGAGCTCTGGGAGCACGCTATAATTATGCGTCAACTGGAGAAGGCCCATGGTGCACTGGCAAAAGAGGTGAACAGATAGAAATTGAACATCCTGGAAAAGGTGGAAGCACTGGAACGACAGTCCGACGGGTTGCTCTAAGGATCGAGGACGCTTTTCCGGTCTGCACAGCAGACCATGGATTAGGTTTGCCCTCAAAAATTGGGAAACCTACCACCGGAGGTTATTTCCTCCCACTCAGCTAACGAGCCGTGTGTAAAAAGAATTAAGGATGTCTCTGCAAGCAGGATGGGATCTTAACAACGTCGTTACAAAAGGGGGATCTGTGGAGGATCTATCAGAAAGCACGAATGGTCTCTGCAGCCACGCAATCGAGTGTTCGATTGTTCATACATCTCCCTATAATTGAGGTGACCAAATCTTTTGAATTATTTAAGATTTTGTGTTACCCGTATTTAGTGCTGCTGGGAATTTTGGCATTCATTATGCTCCTCTTCCAGAATTTCTGGCGGTAGGGGAGGACAGACAAATATTTATGGAACTAACAGAGGCAGAGGTTCGCTCGTGCCAAGGCCGGGCGGGCTCCGTGTGTCTGCCAAGTAAGGCCATCTACCGGAAGAATTTTAAAAAAACTTGTGCGATGGCGCTCTTTCTGCAGAACCCGGCTAAGGAGAAAGAAGAGTGTGATAAAACTATGGTTGAAATGGAGAGGCCCGGAGGCCTTGTACCTGGGACATCGGAGGTGGGCGATATCATTGGACCGGCTGAAAATCGCTCGTTAATGTCTTGCCTTGATCAGGCAGGCGTGCGTAAGCTACCGAAGGCGGAGCTTCCAGCGATCGGTATTGTGAAAATCCCAGCAGGATGTGCAATTCAAACCGACGAGTGGATTCTTCAAACAAGTCGTCGAATCTCTTCTTTTTCTGCGAGAATTGACAGCGCTCTGATTCCTCAGCTGAGAGGAGTAAACTGGGCGTTGGCCGAGGTCAACGACTCAACGAAGCTAACTGAAAAGTTGAAAGACTCGTCCACTTCATGCAGCAGTAGAGTCGTCATGGGCTCGCATCGCAGGCGGAGCGTCAGTTTGGCAAGACGATCCGAGCGTTGGAAGAGGGGGGATAGAGCGCGTCAAACAGAATGCTACGAGCCGTCAGGCGTACCCGTACAAGCTATGGGGGGAGTGGGGGTGGTGCTGGGTGTTTGCTGTTGGGTGTGCATTCTTCTATCGGGTTGGGGGACGGAAGAATGTAGCTGGTGCTGGCAGAGCTGAAACGTCGCGTGAGTGCACTGGAGGAGGTCGTGTGGGGGGAGGCGGTGGATCGACGGGAGCGGCCGGCGGTTTTCCCCATGCTGACCTGAAACGACTGCACGACCGTCTGACAACCCATGAGCAGATACTTGTTGGAGGGCGATGAGCAGACTGGAAGCGGCCTTCGAGATCCTTCCTTGAAGCGGGGCGGAGTTTGTTTTTCTCTTGTAGTTGTTTCCATTTCTTTGTTTCTTCTTGATTGATTCTGATTATTATTTCACTTTTCTTTCTTTTCATGATTTCCTGATTACTTTTTTTTTTTGGTTTTTGGTCATATTATGGCTTGGATTATTGAGTGTCGTTTGTTTTTTTTTAGTCTTGTAGTAGGGAGTCACTGCTTCTTTCTTAGTTCTGTAGCATTTGGTTGTTCATCATTTGTTTGCATTTCGTTTGTTGTGAGTTTTCCCCTTGCTTTCTGAGTGTAGTGGACTGTTGCGTTGCATTCGTGACGAATGCGTTCTAGAGGGGGGATGTCGCGTGGTCAATAACCACGCTATACGATCCGGTCGGTATGTAGACCAACCGGTAGTGCATCCTGCCACATCTCGTATACAAGCGAGCAATGGCCTCTGTAGCAGGTTGGTTAGTCATGTAGTTGCCTTATTGAAATACACATTGCTTTTGAAGCATATTACAATAGTAACAACATGAAGAGAAAACAACATTTAGAAAGTTCTTTAAAAGCTAATGGCAACATAAATCCTGTATTATGCGTAAAGAATTTGTAGAAATTGTAAATATTCTCAAGGATTTAGCGAATGAATAATGTATTGTCTTTTGAGTATTAAAGAAAAATTCATGAATGAGCTTCTGGTCCCTCAAAAGTAATTTTGTTTTCATTCATCAGAATTTAGTCTAGCCTAGTCACACGTCTTCTTAAAGGTGTAGATTCAAACTCACGACACATCTTCAGGCAATATAATGACAAACTATTCCAACACTAGCGAAGTTAACATTATTTTCCTATTACTCCTCATGGTAATATAAATATCAGTAACAAAAGACCTGAAAAAACGCTTTTCATAACACACAAAAACAACACACACTTTCTACTTCTCGCAGTTTTTTTTATCCCTTATGTCTTCATAGCTATCAAAAAGAAGAGAGGAAAATGAAATGAAAATATAAAAATTGAATGCAACTTGAAAAAAATGTATTCATTATCTTGCCAAGCCCTATTTAAAACTTCAGCAATATTGCTGAGATCAACCCACATATATAATGCAGTTACAGAGTCGACAACATCCCCATTTTGAAAAAATTATACCATTAATTGTATAGTTCTGCCCACAGTTTTTCCGCGTTTCCTCCTGCATCGGCCGTCAAACGTAACTCTAGAAGAAATCTCTGCCAGATGGTGGTGAGCGGGAAAATATCAGGACTTTCCCTTGGCGAAGCCGAACAGTTTAGTGGGCCTGCTGCAAACCAATTTGGCTACGGCTCAGGATGTGTGGGCGGGGATTGGTAAATGAGCTACATTTCTGCCGTAGTTACCGTCACTTGCGCGTTCCCGAATTTGTAGATAATCGGCAGTGTTGAAGTTATCTTCAATCCGGGTAAAATCGGGAGACCAATTCGCTAGAAATCGTCCCGCAAGTCAGCACAGACCACCGAGCAGATCCAAAAGTTGGGAGTGATATGTCTTAAAACTGTAAGTAGCGCCCTTTGCGGCAGCATGCATAACACAGGATTCTTGATTGCTTTCAAGAGTACGACGTTAAATATACTGTGATGTGTATATCACATCTTGATAAACTGAAAGCGCCTTTGATTATTAGTGAATCTAGTAGAAAAAGGCGCTATATAAATCGAATACATAATAATAATAATAATATGATTTGAACCCTGATATGATATGATCGCTGATTTCTCCATCAGGCTTCCATCTGAAAATAGATGGCAAGAAAGTAAATAAATGAAATACAATAAAAATTGAATGCAATGAAACACAGAAAAAGAAAGTAGAAAAATAATTCTAAAATTTACCCGAATTAATGTTCACCGATGAAGATTGTGCTTTTCCAAAATGAAAAATGGGTGCCCGTATGAAAATGAATCATTGAAAATCCCTGCTTAATCAATGACAATCAGTGAAAATCTGTGAAAATCACTGAGCATCATAGAGAAATCATTCAAAAATCGATGGGTGGTTTGGGATATCATTTCAATCTCATACAAATATCACTGACATTTTTTTAAAATGATAATCATTTCAAGAAATCAGTCAAATATCCTTCGAAAATCAAACGTATTTCTAAAATTAAAACAGAGTCCAAACAAATCATACGTTTCTCATTAGAAAGTCAAAAAACAGTGATTTTCAGTGATTTAATTTAGTAAAGTGATAGAACTTGTCACTGAATAATCAAGTAAAAAATCGGTAAAAAATATTTTCATCCAGAAATTCCCAATTTTCAACTGATATTTATATTTTTCGGGTGATTTTGTTGACATATTTCATTGACAGTAAGTCGTCAATTATTATTGAATCGTCAATAAGAAATAAGCCTAACGATTAATCAATGATTCTCTAGTTTCCATTGATTTTATAATGAATTTTTTTCCGATGATATCCATTGATTTTTTATATTCATTGATTCAAATCACTGTGAAATATCCTAAGGGATGATTTCATGATATTTCAGTGACTTACAAGTATATTTTATAATACATTTATCACTAAGAAATCATTATAGTGATTTTTCACTGATTCTGGTAGACACTGATTTTACAGTGATTTTACTCTCCAATGACATCCTTTGATTTTTCATATTTTCCAGTTCTAATCACCATGAGCTGTCTTAAAAGATGTTTTCCTGATATTCCAGTGACTTAAAGTACTTTTTAGTCATGCAATTATCACTCAGAAATCATTCCAATGATTATTTAATGATAGAAAAATACGTTCTTCTGCTTGTTTAATACTTTACCAGTTAGGCACTGACATAACAATGATTTTTATCCAATGCCATCCATTGATTTTTAATATTTTCCTGTTCAAATAACTCTGAAATATCCTAAGGTGATTTTTTCTGGATATTTCAGTGAATAACAGTATTTTTTAAATTATATTTATCACTAACAAATCATTACAGGGATTATTCGCTGATTCTACTGATAGACACTGATTTTATAATGATATGTTATGCTCAAATGACCATTGATTTTCAATATTTATCAGTTCAAATGACAACAGGTTATCCTAAGTAAAGTTTTCGTGACTTTTCAATGACTCACAGTACTCTATCATGAAATTATCACTCGGAAATCATTCCAATGATTCTTCAATGATTTTAAGACCCCATGATTTTACACGGATTTTTAATCCACTGACATCCATTGATTTACAGTAATTTTCAGTCATGCAATTATCATTCAGAAATTATTCCGATGATTCTTCAATGATTTTAAAGACCTCTTGATTTTACACTGATTTTTTATCCACTGACATCCATTGATTTTCTATATTTTGAGTTGTTCTAAGTGGTGTTTTTCTGATATTTCAATGATTTTGTTAAAAATATAATCACGATAAATCAAGGCCTTGTGAGTAAATTTGTTAAACCGACTGGGACGAGAATCGAACCACGGAACCCAAGGTTGTCAGCTGGCCGCCTTAACCACCCACCACACCACCAAGCTACTGTTTACGTTCAAAACGGGAACACACAAGTTTAAAAAATGGTGTAAATTTCTTTTTCTCATTTTCGGTGGGGTCGTTGTAAACGGGTGTTATAAAAAATAAGGCGGGATGTAAAAAAACCAACATATTGTCTTTGCCTTTCCTTTCCTTCCGACGGCAAAAACTAAAGATAAACCCATATAGCACCCGACGTCGTTTGGACGTCCTTTCTAGGGCCCAAAGTCCCGGACCGGAATGGGATGTTCTAGCGACGTCCAAAAGATGTCGGGGTAGGCCAGTCTGTTTCGCTTTTTTTTCTAAGTCCCCAAAAAGCTATGGCACCTAGTAGTGTACGCCACTAGATGGCATGCAATACTAAACAGCTTTTAATAAATCTTGATCTTTGTGTTTTTTTAAGTTATTTTAATGCCCAAAAAATTGTTAACATATTTTTAACAGTATATTTAATTTTCATTGCGTTATTAAACAAAAAAAAATTAAAGTTCTTGTAACGGCAATGCCTCAATAAATTTTATCTGGAAATGCTTCTGTCTCATCTTCAAGGCTTCAGTTCTCCAATCCGTCAGTGCTTCGCCGCCATTTTTTTCAAGTGTCATCAATTATTGGAAATTTATGAGGTAAAAAGAACATTTACTGAAAATTTTTGCATACGATTGAATAATTAAAATGTGTTTTTGTTAGCTGATGCATCGAAACTTTAGTAAGTGCAAACTGAAACTATATTTTGTATGCACTCATTTGGATTGCTACAGGCCACGTGATCGAAAAGTTTTCAGGTAGTCAAGTTATCACCCCATTAACAAATTATTAAATTGATTTGCTAATTGCGTGTTCTTTTTATAGGTTACCAAATGAAATTCCAAGTTTCATCTGTGTGTATCGGTCTCAGCATCATAAGTGTAGTTGCTAGCCAGCACTCACTTCTCATCTTTGCATATCATCCCGATAACTTATCAGGTAGTCAAGTTATAACCCCATTAACAAATTATCAAATTGATTTGCTAATTGTGTGTTCTTTTTATAGGTTATCAAATCAAATTCCAAGTTTCATCAGTGTGTATTGGTCTCAGCATCATAAGTGTAGTTGCTAGCCAGCACTCACTTCTCATCTTTGCATATCATCCCGATAACTTATCAGGTAGTCAAGTTATAACCCCATTAACAAATTATCAAATTGATTTGCTAATTGTGTGTTCTTTTTATAGGTTACCAAATCAAATTCCAAGTTTCATCTGTGTGTATATCGGTCTCAGCATCATAAGTGTAGTTGCTAGCACTCACTTCTCATCTTTCATATCATCCCGATAACTTATCAGGTAGTCAAGTTATCACCCCATTAACAAATTATCAAATTGATTTTCTAATTGTGTGTTCTTTTTATAGGTTACCAATTCTAATTACAAGTTTCATCTGTGTGTATCGGTCTCAACGTCATCAGTTTCACTTTCCTCTGACGAAGATTATTAAAATGTTTCAGTTTGCTGAATATTCAGCGCTGTATGGTATATTTTGATCTTTTGTATTGATTGTACCGTGATTTTTACAAATAAATTCATTTTGTAACAACAACAATTTTACCATTCCTTTTTATTTCTTTTTGTACGAATGTAAACCAATTATTAAAGCCCAATTTTAGTTGGGAAAATGTCCGAAATGTCCTTGTCCCAAATTTAAATCCGGAAGACGTCCGAAGGATGTCGAATTGGGGCGTTAAATGGATGTATCCTGGGTAGGACATTTGACCTGAATGGGACATGAAATGGACTTAAATTTAACGTCCTATGGATGTCCCAATAGCCCGTGAGGAACATCCATAGGACGTCCCTCGGACGTCTCTGTGCTATATGGGAATCTCCTTTTTGGTATTTTTAATCCCCTAAGCCCTTTTTTCTTTTCAATTACCACCCACATTCCTATAGAGTGGGTGGAACACATTCCTCCTTCACCATCACCTTGTCATTAGGCTGTTAGGGTGTTTTGCACTAAGAATAACTTTAAACCTTAAATTAGTAATAATTTGAAAACAAGTATAAAATCAATAAATGAAATAAGTATATATCGCATGGATTGGTTTTATAAACGAGTTGATTTGCAAATCCAAAGTTTAGTTTGTATAGATCCTAGCAATAAATCATCAAGATGGCTTGTTTCGTCAAAATATCACCAAGTCCAAACTTTCTTATTATAGTGTACGAAGTGGTTTTAGATAATTTTATAGACGGTATGAACAAATAGTTCAGTTGGTAGAGCAATTCAGTCAGCGGGACCAATACTGACATAAGATTAGTGGGTTCGAATCTAATATAGGAGTGTTAGAGAACGTGAAAATAATTTTGCGCGCGCGTACATGCCATGCACAAAATAGAGGGGTAGGAGGTGGGATTGGGAGGGTAAGGAGGGATTGTGGGATGTTCAACTCCACCCCTCTTTTTTCTTTCTTTAATCCTTAATCAGAAAAACCCCTGGGGATATTTTTCATAATCATGGACTAGTCATTAAGAAAGAGGTGGGATTGGGAGGGTAAGGAGGGATTGTGGGATGTTCAACTCCACCCCTCTTTTTTCTTTCTTTAATCCTTAATCAGAAAAACCCCTGGGGATATTTTTCATAATCATGGACTAGTCATTAAGAAATCACAGATTAATCACTGAAATGTCTAGATATAATCACTGAAAAATCAGGAAATAAGCATTAAATAATCACAAACTTGTCACTTAAATATCAATAGAAATAATCAATGAAAAATCACAATAAATTTTACAAAAAATCACTCATAAATCAGTGAGTATATCACTTAAAAACCAATGGATTATCAATTGGAAATCACGTGATAATCATGAAAAATTCAATGAGAAATCAGTGAATATCACTTAACAATCAATAGGAAATCGGCATTAATCATTCAATAATCCCATGACAAGCCAATGATAAGTCAGTGCATAGTCAATGATAATCATGTCCCAATTTTGATGCCTAAAACCATTGAAAAATAAATCAATGGAAAATCTGTGATTTCTCAGTGATTAATCAAGGGGTCGTTTCGTACGGGATGTTTGTGGAACTGCGTCGTAAAAAAGTCTCTATCCATGATGAACTCGTGTCTAAATGAATATCTTAGGTCACGAAACATACCCCTTATATAGTTTTTCCCTTTCTTTCGTTTCCGCTACACACACACAAACGACCTTGTGTTTATAAGTGTAACCTTTTTTTTGAAAAAAAGAATGCGTCACGGGGCTAGGATAGAAAAAGATTTAAAAAAAATATCTCTTCCCACTCCCCTTATTTCCCACCGATTTTTTATAGATTTTTTACTTCTTACCCCTACCACATTTTGTTCTACTCTTTCTCGACTATCTATTCCATTTCATTATTCCTGAAGCATTCTGAGCATCACACTCTAAACGTTTTTTGTGCTGCTAAGGTACTACTCTCTGAGTCTCTGGTATCTAAAATGGATTTACCTACTATTTCGCTACTGCTGAATACACCCACCTACTTTTGGAAAAAGTAGGAGGTATACTTTCGACCAGTACAGCACCTACTTAATGAAAGTATATGGGGCTACAATGCAAAATGAAATACACAACCAATCCCCAATTTTTTTAGTTCTGGGATAAAGTTTGAATCAATAACTTTTATGTTCTTTAACTTTATGAATGACCTTGGTCGCTAGGCCCTTCGGGCCATGTATAGCAGAATACCAAAATGCCGTTTAAATTAAATCAATAACTTTGTATGGCTTTTACTTATGAATGTCCTTGCTCTAAACCCTTCGGGCGAAATATAGCAGAATACCAAAAATACGCGCAATTTACGTTAAGCCAATTAAAACGATCAACTCGATTAACTAGATGTTAGAATTAGCAAGTTATTTGTATACAAACCAGCCTCATTCACTTTCAATTGACACACGAGCTATCGAATCAAGTTGTGATTTTAGGTTCAGGCATGTAGGGACAAACTTGTCGCTGGCACGAAAGATAATGCCGTCAAAAAACTTGTAAAAAGTATTGAGCCTTTTGGGAAATACAAGGGAAAGGAATGGTAGGAACAGTCGAATAGGGAAATCGGATCTTGTGTCGGCGTCTTCTAATTCTCGAATATCAAAGTTTTCCTGTGCACGAATTGAGACATAAGAAGTTTAATAAACCTATACCTTATACATAATATTCTTTACATCCCAGGTAGCACACGATGTCTTATTAATATATTTTTTATATCGTTAATATATACGAATATCGTAATCGTATCATGTTTCAATTTTCGTTATGATTTGGACATCAAACAAACATCTTTTTTTTTATCACGTGTTTTTTTTTTAAATATATAACTCCAGCAATAAAACCTAATTACATAAGTGGGTTGATATTCTAGTGGAATTCCGATGATTTTGAACATTTACTTCGCAAAAATTTTCAAAATGTTAATTTTTTTTACTTGTTTATATTTTTTCTACTTTTTTATTTTTGTTTCAAATATGTAAGGAAACATTTAAAAATTGCATTTTTTGTTATTTTTTGGGCTTATTTTAATTTTTGAAGAATGTCTAATGTGTATCATATTTGCAACATTTCAATGATATTCGAAGGATGATGTTCAATTGATATCACATTGATGTCAAAATAACATTTCATATCCGTACGAAAATTTTAGCTAGTCTCTAAACGTCTAGCCGCGCCTAGCTAAAAAATAGCTTTACGTACAAAGGCTGGTTATAATTATCTAACTGTAAGTTAAAGAACTGCTGAACAGGAGCAGCCTAGTTTCTACCAGCTAGCTAAAACCTGTTGATACTAGACTTGCGTTATACTGTTGACTGACTAGGCTTGCGTTCAGCAGTAATTTAACCTTGGATAGCTAGTAACGGCCAGCCTATGTACGCAAAGCTATTTCAAGCTAGTCGTTCGACTTATACAATTTATCTAATTGCGTTCAGCTGTAACTTAACCATGGATAGCTAGTAACGGCCAGCCTATGTATGTTAAGCTATTTCAAGCTAATCTTTCGACGTACTTATAAAATTTTTCTAATTGCGTTCAGCTGTAATTTAACCAGGGATAGCTAGTGACGGCCAGCCTATGTACGTAAAGCTATTTCTAGCTAGTCGTTCGACTTAATATATTATTAAAATGATTTAAGTTAAATGAAAATCAGCTATGCGTAAAAATAATAATAATTTACAAACAAATAATTGTTATTATTAATAGAAATGAACAGAAAATATATTAATTTAGTGTATATTTTACTGTATTCATAAATTTAAGAATATATAAAAATATATATCGTCCTATGCCAGCACCTTTTCGATTACTCTGCCGCAGAAAACAATAAATCAATAATGCGTATCGTGGATAGAAGTCATAAGTTGAAGTATGCTGGCTATAATAGAAAGCTATGAATTGGCACGCGCGCTTTTGCTGTTTTGTCTTACATAAAAAATAGGTTGAAATTACCTAGCTACGCTAGCTTAGCGCGATAAGTTTAATTTAACCCTGAAATTCCAGGCTGCATTTTAAAAATTTGATCCTGGAAGCAGCTAGCTTTTCCTCCCTAAATCGATAGCTGCAAATAAGCTAAAAAACAGCTTCCCGTGTCGTACGGGACAAGTTGAGAAAAATCATTGTTATTACTTGTAACTCGTATGCTGAAATAACCTTAACATTTGTTATTATTTATCATTTCATTCATTTCCGTGTACGCATATATAATGTTTTTATATCATTTTTGTGATATTTGTATTTCTGATGCGTAATCAATGTAATAGTGATGTCAAAGTTCTAGTGCTATAAAACATTTCATTTGTAATGTCAAAATTCTTTAATTATGGCATTGTTATCCTTAAAATATTGAAATTAACTAAAAATAAAAAAGTAAAAATTGCTCACAAGTCCAAGTAAGAATGTAAAATTGTTGATATTGCTATGATGTCTCTTCTTTATTAATTAACAACATTAAATATTTTGTATATACATTTGAATGACTTATAACGGTCTAATATTAATATGTACGGATCTATAGCTAAGTGGTTTTAGGGTCATTCAACAATGTATAAAAGATCTAATCACTATAACCATTCTTGACATAATAATGATATCGAATTAATATATTTCATTTTTTTAACAGTATAAACTACATTACCAACATAAAAGTACTTTCACATTTGCGTAGTCGTCCATTACACTATTCTTTTCTTAAAAGTGAATTCATTGTAAAGTGGTATCTTTATTAATAAATGATCGACGAATCTTACAAATTTATTCATTTATTTAAGTACAGCCTTTTTCACCCCATTTTTTTAAAGCAAAGACTGTTCGCAATTTTTGTGTCGATTCCGCAACATTTTTGCGACATTTTCTTGTCCTTCATTTGATGGTTAAAATTGACATTTTAAACACATCAGTTTTATGTTTAATTGATATCGTTATAAGATAATTTTAGACATATTTCTGATTTTAGATATTTAATGTATGGTTGGTTGACATTAAAAAAAGCCCAAGTAGAAATGATATTCTATAGATATCTTATGCATGATTACATGTCTAACTGTTGTTTTAAATCTCTAAGATAACTACAGGTTATCACTAAGATATATCAAATTGCATATCTATAAAATCCGTGACATTTTTATCTGAAAGATATGTTGTAGATATATGGTATTCACATCTCGAGATGTGAATTTTTCTGAAATTCTTCTCACAAGATTTTATTACCGGAAATATAATACGATTGTCAAGGAAAGTCAAATATAAGCGCGGGAAATATATTTATAGATAATGTTATTCATAATTCAAAATTCTTTTTAATCACTATTGATTAAGTCATAAAAATTGTCTAATCCTCAATTATTCACTTTTTTTCAATTTTTCACCTGTGATCATTGGACTTTTCTTATTATTTCTGTTATTACTTAATCAGAGTCTGCTCGGAAAAAGGGAAATAATGCAATATGTTAAAAATGCAATTTGGTGAATTTATCATTCTCTGCATAATGACCTTTAGTCAAATCCTAAATCCAGTTGGGAAAAATTGAATGAAAATAAAAATCAAAGTACAAAGAACAATTGAAAAATAGCCTCCTTTTATAATCTATGATTTTGTTAATTGATATGGTATAATGGCTAGCGAATGAGACTAGCAATTCTAAAGGTCCGAGCTTCGGCAGCAGGTTTTTTCAGTATGTTTTGATTTATGATCATTTCGTTTTTCATGGGATAAACATTGGTGTATGATGTCAAAATGATGTAATAATTTGATGTCAAAATTACATAAAAAAACCTTAGAAGTGGCGACAACCATTATGATGTCCTTCAAAGCGCATGCACCAATATCCCATCGACGGCCCGTTCTGTCTTATAAGCTCTGGATAGTGAATTAAATGATGGAACTTGTTGATGGGATTTACGGCCGGAAAAAGTATTTTGAACGTGGGAAAGAATTCTTTAATCATTTTAGAAAGATTAACTGTGTCTTCAAGGGCGTTTATAGGGCAAAAAAGGACATCCATGATATCCAGCAATTTGAGAATGAGTCCAAAATGTTTGTCACCCTCGGGAATGAGATCTCCCACTAGGAAGGGAAATTTTCTTATCAAGCACCATTGTTTACTGGCACGTTATTTCGTGGTATAATTTCCAACTTTTGTGATCAGAGCATTTGTAAAATTTTCTGAAGGTTTATTTTTGTCGTCGTATGGGCCAAAATTTAGACGTTGTATTCGATTTTTTGGGGTTGCGCATGTTTGAACGACATTGAACTCTCTAAAAAATCGAGTATCGTAAAAGCTATACACTAGTTTGTATAGTTAATTTTCTGTACATTGTATGCAGAAAATGTCATACATCGTGTACATAGAAAAGAGGAAAAAAAGTATTTTATGGCAGCCATCATGATAAAATGCGGCCTTCCAGCCTCATTAACAACGGCAGTGTAAAAAAGGGCAAGGAAAGAATTGTGGAAATGAAGCGAGAAAGGGGATTAAACGAAGGAAGAGTGGAGATAGGAGAAAAGGGGTTTTGGAAAGAGAAATGGAAAAAGATAATCTTCTTTTTGGTATTCTGAACCCCCTATGCCCTTTTTCCTTTTCGATCACCACCCATATTCCTATAGTGAGTGAAACAAATCCCCCCTTCACCATCACCTTGCCGGATTAGGCTGTTAGGGGTTTTGCACTAAGAATAATTTCAAACCTAAAATTATTAATAATTTGACGTGAGCAAAACGATTCACTCGCCGGGTGTTAACCGTAAACATTCGTAATCCGTTTATATCAAGAGCATCCTTATCATTTCTATTATTTTGATTAAATTACTAAATGGCCGATGAAACAACAAACTTATTATTTAACAAACCGGTACGGAAAGTAACATGGCCGTAGGCGAAAAGGTTTTTTTCCGTCTCATCACTATCGCTGAGCGTACACCGTAAACTTTCGTAATCGGTTTATATCAAGAGCATCCTTATTATTTTAAAATTTTGATTAAGGTATTAAGTGGCAAATTAAACAAAAAACTTAGTCAGGTCCAAACTAAATTAAGGAGCGTTACAAACGGTGTCACGCGTTTTTGGAACAACAAAAACGAAAATTTTACCTTGTTCGAGATACTCTGCCTAATTTGCGGCTGAAACACAGTAGAATGCACTGAAACCTACCAGAGTATGGTACTCAGCAGTAGGACAAATTCGTTTGATGGTATCTGAAGACATGTTTTGATTGCTGTAAACAGTACTGAAGGCAGTGTGTGAGCGTGAATGGTAAGATAAGAAAGTTTATCCTCGACGAGAGCTTATGGCGATGTCATATTATGTTACGTAGATGCCACGCCTCCGAATTTCTTTGAAAATATTCAATATTTTCCATTCAATCACAATTAGATATATCATTAAATATTATACATCCTCTCCCATGTTAAAGAAAACAGAATGCATTTAAGTTAGAATTTCATTAAAGGAATGTTACTCAACCTTTGCCAGCCAAAATCACTGACACTGGTACTACTTTATGGTAGTCCAAGTTTAGGCAATACTATTAGTCTACTTTAATAGTATACAACACACCAATCTCGTAGTGTGTTCGCTACCTACTATCGGCACTACTATGAGAATAGTAGTGTCCACTACTAGAAAGTAGTCATCAAAAAGTTTAGAGTGCAGTGACGTCACGTTTCGTCACGATTGAGGCCGAACCCGAGTGTTTCAGAGCGCCCTGGAATTATTGCGCTTTCTTCAGTGGGGAAATCTTTAAGACAAATTCCTGACGCGCTAGAAGTTTCAAAATCTGCCGTTGACTATTGGCAAAAAAGGTTTCGGGAAACTGGTTAATCCAAAAGAAAATCGGGTACTGGTTGGAAACCCAAACTGAACCGAGAAAAAATTGAAATATCCGAAGCGCTGTCCTGCCACAACCAATAACTACTGCTCAGGAAATAGCGGGTAATTTTATTTAATTTATTTGATAACTGCATTGTTTATTAAAATTTTAATATTTATATGTAGTTGACGTGAACGTCCATAAGTCAACCATTATTCGTGTGTTGAAAAAAGAAGGCGTCCATCCTCGGCGGGCCGCACGAAAATTATTTTTGAGTGATCGACAACCCGAAATGCGCTTGGCTTTTGCAGACCGTTTTGGCGATCAAGATGGAGAGTGGTGGCGAGGTGTCTTTTTATCGGATGAAAAAAAATTTAGGTAAATGGAATTATCCATAGAATATTTATTTTATAGTTTTATATATATTAATTAATATTAGGTCTGATGACTATGAGAGGATTTTTGGCTACCGAGAAAACGGCACTCGTTTTCATAAGGACCACGTTCAAGTGAAAGACGGCAGTAGAAGGAAAACGGTTCCGATCTGGGCGGGTTTTTCAGCCGACGGACAGGGAAATTTCGTCCGCATTAACGGTATACTCATTAGTGTAAAATTTATTGAAATTTTAGAAAACTATTTACTGCCCGCAATTCGTCGGCACTTCCAAGGCAGACGGATGGAATTTGTTCAAGATCTGTCGCCGATTCATACTTCTCGCGCAGTCAGAGCCTGGTTCAACACCCACCCTGAAATTGAACTGCTGCCTTAACCGGATAAAGATGCGGATCTCAATCCAATCAAGAACATCTAGGGTGACATCGTGAAGGAATCGCCCACCGAGTGTTATCGCCCATCGAGTGTTATTACCCACGCACAGTCGATGAAGTTTTCGACAAGGCTAGAGGTATTTGGGATGGGTTTAGAGCGAGGCCTACTTATTGGAAAAAATTAGCTTATTCAATCATTAACAGACTCCGTCTGGTAAGAGAAAATGATTGGTTTTGGACAAAATATTAAATAAAAGAAAAATTCTGCGTTTTCTCCATATTTGTGTTATTTCTTTATTCAACAACAGTAAATGCATGTGAGAAAAGCAACAATGTAATCAAAAGTAAAAGTTCCCTTAGTTGTGTTCCAGACTGCGAAATGGTATGGCAGGATACGAGATGATGGTTGATGAGCTGCTCCCACTGCTACTGTAACGGGTTGGTTACATGGATAATAAGTAGCTACGTAGAAGTGGGGAGAACACAGTGTATTTGTACATTACACTTATTCACATACAGTTGTACATTACTTGTAGCAACAGATGAAGAGTGCTGCGTAGTCTGGGAGAGACTCCGCTTATATAGGGCGACTGGTGACAGTGTCCTTACCCATTATGTTACGGACTGTCATGCTTAATGCATGTGATTGTCACGAGGACAATCACTGACTCTAGGGTGTGGTCCCTAGAGACTGCTATATTCCTCCCTTTTTTGAAGAAATTAATATTAGTATTCAAAAGGATATAGCATCTTTTGTTTTTAATGTTTGTTCAACAAGCCGTTACCAAAGGATATAATAATGAGAATATGTTAGTATTTTACGTTAAGCAGAGAACTCTGCATGTCACCATTCCTCCCTTTTTTGAAAAATTTTGTTTCCAAATATGAATTAACATTGCTTCTTCCACATGGCGCAAAACTCGTTTGTAAGCGTTGTAGCCTTGACAAAACCAAAACTGTGTCTTTTGTAGCTATGGAGTCAACATTGCTCACGACGTATTGTTGTTAGCCTCGGGGTAAAAAGAATCAGTTTCTTTTTCGTGGCTCTCTCAGTTCATGAATGTTTATCAGGTTCGTTAATGGTTCGTTTGTTGTAACTTATTTAGGCGAAAGTTTAGGTTAAAATAGCGTTCCAATTTTTAAGAAGATTTTTGTGCACTGTAACGTTTCGTAGTTGGGTTCGTATGTGGTGATCAACAGTTGCTTGTTATCGGGAAAACTTTATTTCCAGGTTTTGCATCCAAATTCTGAAGAAGAACTTGTCGTTCAGCTAGAAGGAACAATTATTCAGCTAACGTTTTCAATAGTGCTTCCCCTTTTGATTTGTGCAATCATTTCCAAGTCAATTGTTTGGTGCCGAAATTTTTAGATCGGCAAGCTACCTTTTTATTACAGGGGACCTTAACTTTGTAACGTCGAGGACAGTAGTAATGCCTTTGTGTAGAAAGAAAGGTTTGGAACCTGTAGTAAAATGTGGTATGTTTGTACTCCAACAGTCGAAATTCAGTTGTTCATTCTGTAAAATGAAATTTATTTGTGCACATTTATCAGAAGAAATATAATCTTATAGTATGTATCCGTTTAATTCATTTGTAGGCATATCACCTCTATCACTAAGCTTGGAAATACGTTACTTGATCGTCGATAGTTTTGGCAACTAAACCATCTTCGTTCAATACTTAAATTAAAGAACTTTTGGTGTGACGGTTTAGCTGTTTTTTTTTATTATTGTTTGGAATAGCGAAGGGCCCAAAAATCATTCCTATTTTTCACAAACATCTTATGTGGCAGTAATGGGTTAAAGAAGAGCTGTACACGTTCCAGTGGCTGTTGCTTGGATTAAATTTAAAGTGAATGTCATGAATACGTACTTTGGGAGCCACGTTAGGCCAGAAGTATTTGTTATGTAGTTTCGCCTTGACTTCGGTTTTGCCTCGGTCGACAAAACTTAAATTCATCATTCATATTGAATTTAACACAATAAACTTGCGTCATACCACCGTCAAAAAGTTTTTTGAGTTGTCGTGCTGTGTGGGAATCCAAACACGAAAATGGTTAAAAATATAAAGAATGTCCGGATTAGGCAAGGGAAATAGTATTTCGATGCAACATTCCGGTCTGGTGTGAAACCAAATGAAATTCAAGTGGCGTGTCGTATATAGTGTAAGGTATACGCAACGTTTTTCTGAGTCTTACCTGACTCGTTTTTGTTTTGTTCTGAGTCCGCAACGACTTATTTGAGTCCATACGACTCTCTCATAGAGTTCATAACGACTCTCTCATTGAATCCCTTGGTTTTCCTGAGTCAGAGGCTTGTACCGACTTTAAAAAATCGATTATAATTCGACTTTATTCGACTTTCAGTCGAAACGAAATAATCGATTCCAAGTCGAAAAGTCGCGACTTTTAATCGATCTTCTAAAAAAGTCGACGTTTTCGTTTTTCCCTGACAGCTACTACATTACTAAATTTTGAATCAGAATTTTGAGTTTAAAAGCAAGGTATACCTTTTATTATCTAAAATATTTATTTATTCATGCCAAACTTCGTTTTAATTGTAACTAAAACTTGTTTTTTTTTTAAATTGTCTTTAAGATAAATTCTCGATTCACCAGCAATTGCCTGGGTTGAAGTTTTCTAACCTATGTTTGATCTCTTCCATGTTGGATTTTCATCACGTTTAGGTAAAATTCATTTAAGTTTATTTATCCAACTATTTTCTTAATACCCTCTCTGTTTAGAGTTTTTATGGTCATTATATCTATTAACTTCACAAAGGTGGAACGTTTGCACGTTTGCTGATTTCAACAAGAAAATGAAGGTGGGTTTATCTTTAATTTTACTAGCGATTTCTTACACTTCTTCATTAGTATTAAACATCCTACATTTCTCATTTTTCACAGATACTGAAATTGATAGTGCGCAGGGCGGTTGTACAAGTAGTGAAGAACAACCATCTTCAAATGAGGATGATGCAATCGAACGACCAAAAACTCCAACTGGGGGGCAATCAAAGTCAATAATTTGGAAATACATGTCATTAATAGACATCCGGCGTCTGAAGTGCAATATTTGTGATAAATCATTCAAATTCAACAACTCGACTACATCCCACATGACTCACTTGCTTCGTAAACACCCTACTGTTGTCGACTTCTCATTACCTGCACAATCCGAAAAATCTGCGGGTAGCTCGGAAGCCCAAAATAACTCCATCAGCAAGAAAAGAAAAAAAGACATCACTAGAGCACTAACCAAAATCATCACTGTTGATATGCGAACCCCTCACATGATGAAGGGTACTGGATTCCGGTCGGCGATGAAGGTGATAGAACCAAACTACGTTGTTCCACATCCTACTACGTTTACTCAGACGTATGTACCAGAGGCATATCAAGAAGTAAAGAAGATAGTTTTGGAGAAATTAAAAGATGCTATTCATCTGAATTTGTCAACCGATCTTTGGACCGATAACTTTAGGAAGATGCCTTACATCACGATCGTTGCCCACTTTATAACTTCTAAATAGAAATGCCAGCGATATGCTCTTTCAACAAGAGCTTTTTTGGATGACCATACGGGAGAAAATATAAGGCGAGACCTTCAACATGCCGTCGATGAATTCAAATTGAAAGATATTGATGCAACTCCAACTTTAGTATGTGATCAAGGTTCAAACGTGCTTTTGGCTGGAAGGTTAATGCGTTGGTTTAAAAAAAACTGCGCCGCTCATGTCTTTAACCTTGCTATTGCCAGTGATGGATTTAAACGCATTCCAACAAGAAACGCCAAGATATCGCATTGTTTCTTCAGTTCAAATCAGCCCAGGTTTCATCAGCACAAGAAGAAATTCGGCAGCTTTTGGAAAATATGCCTATAGAATTCACAGACCACTGCTATTCTGAAGAAGATGTAAGCATTCCTTCTAGTACTATTAAAAAGGATAATGTGACCAGGTGGAACTCGAAATGTACAATGATTGAATCGATTCTGAAAAATCGTCAAGTCATTCGTCGTTTACTTATTGAATTCCACAAAATCGATCTTCTCCTATCTGATGGTGAAATTTACTTCTTGAAGTGTCTCTTAAAATTTCTGTTACCGTTCAAAACATGCACTGATTTGTTACAAGGTGATCACTATCCAACCATTTCTCTTGTTTTACCGATGTTGGAGAGACTCTCATTGTCAGAAGAATATCCGGTAGACGTTAACTCAGAAGAAGAAGGTAGAATGGACGCAAATATTGATTCCTTGATGTCTGACTTTGCCATGTTTGAAGAAAACGTAAGAAAATCCATCGAAACGAGATTTGAAAGATCTGAAAACCCTGTGTATACGTTAGCATCAGCACTAGATCCTCGTTAGAAGGGAACTCGTCATTTCAAAACAAGTGAACAGGAGTTCATAACTGGTATCAACAATTTCGAAAAAGCACTTAAAGAATGAATGGTAATAGGAAGACCTTCATCTTCGGCAAATCACAGAGATTTCCCCATCATTCCTCAACCCATCCACCCATCATCATCGAATGCCACCTCTATTAATCAAAAGAAAAAGAAAGAGTCTTCTGTAGCAAAACTGTTAGGCTGTCTTCTTGATTCTAGGACTATTCCTATTGAAAATGATGCTTTTACTTGAAAAAAGAAATTGCATTTTACTTGTCGACTCCTTTCATTTCAAAAGAAGACTTGGAATCATTTGATTTGCTGAAATGGTGGAAAGATCACGAAAAACAATTCCCTCTACTTTCTGTTGTTGCGCGCAAAGTTTTGGGAATTCCTGCAACTTCTGCGTGCTGTGAAAGAATCTTCAGCAAAAGTGGAAACGTAGTTTCTTCTTTGCGTGCCAATATTTCACCACAAAATGTAGACATGACAATTTTCATTGCAGTCAATGACCAGTAACAATAAATGAAATTTTGTGTCATTTCCTTTTTATTTATTTATACTTTAGTTAAGAACTTAAGACATAAGATAGAACATCGAACATTTTTCATAAAATTTTAAAATTTACCACCTTTTTCATATTCAATGCAGTTTCATGGCCATCTATTGGCCAAACTATAAGCTCTTATACTGCTTTAAAGAAGGTGGAAGTCGACTTTTTTCCAGAAATCGATTATTTTTTGAAGTCGACTAAAAGTCGCGACTTATTTCTTTGCGTCGACTTTAATCGATTATTTTGGGGGGAGAAGTCGAGGTAGACGGTGAAATAGGACTAAACGAAATAGGACTGGTAGAAATAGGACTACGTTTTAGGACTAAGAAGAAATAGGACTTGTAGAAATAGGACTGCTTTAAAATAATATTTACAGCAGGCCTATTTCTACCACAAAATAGTTCTATTTCTCCGTCCTAAAATATAGTTCTTTTTCTTAGGGAGAAATAGGACTCATTTTCCTTTTTTCTGGAAGAGTCCAATTTCTCCCTACAAATAGTCCTATTTCTACTTACCTTTACTACTTACATCTGACTTCCGGCTTCTGGCATCGGATCCGGCAGCCTTATCGGCTTTACCAGATGAGTACTCCAGCTCCTTCTCGATTCTACAGCTTCAGCTGCTTCTCCTTCCTCCAGCGATCGATAATGATGACAATCGGGGCCGCTGTATATTCACCTGAGCGGTTGAAACTCCGCTGGTAAAAGCCGAGCTCTTCTCTCTCTGTTTTTTTCCCTAATGCAACTTTCTTTCTGTAAATATTTTTACATGAAATGATTGTTTTTATTCTTAACTATATAGCTCATTTAAAAAAAATATCTTTTGCTTATAAGAACTAGTTTGTAATAAGAAAATAAACTCACGTGGCCTCGCAATACATTTCCCCTTTTTCGCGCTGCCCCTATGTCTCCCCTTTCCGAGCAACCCTCCCACCACAAACGCGCCCTATGGCCCTTGTACTAGAGCAAAATCAATGAAACAATAAATAGGAAAGTGATTGATGAAAAAATGACCCAGATGAATTTTTATTAATAATATTTAAAAGTGATAACTTTTTTTTCATTGTAATTTAAAGATTATTTCATTTTTTGGCGGTAAATCAATGCGAGTCATCTAGCGGTGAAAAATAAGACTTTTTCTACGTCAGCAGAAGGAAGCGTTGCTTGGTAACCGGCGTCTTGTTCATGCCGTTGAAAATGGCGGTCGGCTAGTTAACGTGCTTGTTTCATCATCCAACGGCGATTTGTTCATCAGCAACAAGTTTCATTTGTTTGACTTTCTGTAAATATTGTAAGACAAGACACTTACTTATAATACAGCATCAGTATGTGTATTCTTTTAATTGATCAAAACCTTTTGTACATTTCATACGCTAGAATTTCAACCACACACAACTCACAACCCAAATCTGAGTTACGGGGGTGCAATAATCAGCAAAATCCACATGTCTTTCTTCAGCAGCAGCAACAGCGATCAAAACACTCTGCACCCTCATTAGCAGCAGCAAGCCATATACAATTCTCAGCAATAAATTAGTTAGGGGAGACCGGGGCTATGTGGGACACGGGGCAATGTTGGACAGAGCAATTAAAATATGTTAAACTTGTTTAAAAATTATGAAATAAATGTAGTGTATGCTAAATGATGTTTTGTTTGTCCTCCAAACTTTTTTAATTGAAATACTGTTTATTTTTCGAGTTTTATGGAAAATTCAAAAAAATGGGATTTTGAAAAATATTTTTATTGACATCTTTACTTTTTTTATATTATCTCCACTTATACTTCATATAACAAATTAAGAGACAGCACTTCTGAAAGAGAAAGGAATTTCCTTTCTACCAGTGGTTGTTTTAATAAAAAATAATTCAGCCGTTGCAGAGAAAAATGCTGGCCCCTGCCTCTGTCCCATTTAACCCTGTTTTTTTTTTTTTTTTTTTTTTCCTCTTTACATTTTATTGAATAACTTACACTTAAATTTAAGAAAAAATTTAAAAAAATTACCAAACATAAGCAAATAACAGGGAATCACTCCTATGCTTTTATTTTTTCTTAATTTATCTTTAAACGAATTTGGCAGCGGAAAAACAAAAAGTGTCCCACATAGCCCCGGTCTCCCCTACGCATCACCTGCCACTCATGTTGGGGCTTATACACCAAGTGGAAATTCTTTTCAGGTAGAGTAATACAAATTATTTTGTTACAAGTATGGGCTGTATATCTACATGTTTTAATAGCATCAATATGTGTATTCTTTTAATTGATCAAAACCTTTTTTACAGTACATTTCATACGCTAGAATTTCATCCACACACAACTCGCAACTCAAATCTGAGTTACGGGTTGCAATAATCAGCAAAATCCACATGTCTTTCTTCAGCAGCAGCAACAACGATCAAAACACTCTGCACCCTCATTAGCAGCAGCAAGCCATATACAATTCTCAGCAACAAATCAGTTACGCATCACCTGCCACTCATGTTGGGGTCTATACACCAAGTGGTTCTTTTCAGGTAGAGTAACACAAATTATTATGTTACTAGTAGGGGGTGTATATCTACATGTTTTCTTATTTACACAGCAAAAACGGTGTCACCGGTGGACAAGTCACTTATTTTTAGTATTTACCGTAGTTCAAATTGTCCAAAAACATTTGGATTGACTTGGTTTCTTTGCTTTTCGAGCGTTGTAAGATGGTGGTAACATGAGTAGATCTGTGTTCCATATATGATCTGTAGTCACCAAAAGTAGCAGCAATGCAAAATTTGCAAGTGTACATCTCTCGTGTTGGTATTGTAGTCAATCGGTCTTTTATTGGCAGAAATGTTAGATCAGTTGATCGGATCCCAACACCTGTTACTTCTGGCATATTTCGTCTGGCGGTAATCTGCGCGCATTCAATCTTCAATGCTAATATTTTGAAGTCGTCTTGCATATTGGATGATCTAGCAATTGCCTACACAAATAGAATGCCATGCATTATTAACACGCAGTCCGCAAGTGAATTAGTTTAAAAATAATACCCTGAAAAAAAAAACCGGTTTTTTGTTGATTGTTGCAATTGATTCCATTGAAGTTTGAGTAGAGTGTCCATGTTCGATGTGTACACAATGCTATTTTTGGCACAAAAGTACTGGAAAAATTCATGAAACATGGTGTCCAACTTTAGATTTACTTGACAAGTTAATAACTTATGTATAGGTACTAAATATGTCTTTCCTCATTTTTTCCACTTTCCTTCAACACTTTCGGCAACATTATCTACTTGAAAATCGCTATCGCTATCGGACATATTGACAAGAAAAGACTAAGAGAAGATTATCAGCGACTTGCCCGTGAAGGAATTGTAGTTACTCTGATAGAAAAAATGCTTTGGGGCATTTTTAGCAGCTCAAAATTTAAGCCTCTGGCAGTACAGAATGTGCTCCTGTAACACACTTTTTCTGGCCAAATCTTCAAATCTTGAGTCTGTTTGAACTTGAATTGACCGTGAACATTTTTTTCATGAACTTTTTTGTTTTATTAATTCAAAGGAATTATTAAAAAGGCGCGAGGTTAGAGACTGTTGCTAGCAGTAGAATGTGCCCCTGTAACACACTTTTTCTGGTAAAATCTTACTCACACACTATGTTTTCATTTATTATAATATTATTCGCAGGAATTATTAAAAAGGCGAGAAGTGTGGGATTTAGTGTGACATCAATTTGGATTACGTTCTATACTTCCATTGTTTCGACCATGTCGAACTCTCAACTCTTGTCACCTAATAGTAATAGTACTTATAGTTTTGCTAAACCTAAGCAACTTCATCAGCAACTCAAATTTTCCTAACATTTAAAAAATAAGTGAGTGCAGTCATCCGTCGAGATCGAGTCATACTCCTTCATTGACGTCTTGGTCATCGGTTGACGGCGATCCTAATTCCGGAAGTACACGCTCGGCCAACGTTTAAAGTGGTGTTTCTTTAATCAAGCCAATTCCTTAGCACCAGACGACCTATTCGTTTTGCACGAACTTGGCGCTGTGGCTTATCAGAACAAGACTATCAATTGGCTGAAAAGTGTTTTTTACAAGCCGTTGTATGGTGTCTCTCCTACGCCACACTACCTCTAATAACGATTGCAACGACTTCCTCATGGATGACACTTGGGAGCCCTTGTTGAGCAATCTAGGTCATGTCTGTCGCAAGTTGAAGAAATATGACCAGGCCATTGAATTTCATCAAAAAACATAACTCGTCAGTCCTATGTGAGCAAGCACATTTGCTGCTCTGGGCTATGTTTATTCTTTAACAATCAAGTACGATCAGGCCATCGATTACTTCCAGAAAGCCCTAGCCCTCGAACGAGATGATACCTTCTCCACAACGATGCTGGATTATGTGCTGGATGCATATCTTAACGAAGCGCCAGTTTTTTCGGTATAAGACGGTAAATGAATTTCAGGATTGTATTTTTTAACTTGTTGAATTGAATAGGAGCACCGAAAGAAATTCCACCCCCCCCATTACTAACGTGACTGACACATCTACCCGTACGAAAATTTTAGCTAGTTTTTAGCTTATTTGCAGCTATCGATTTAGGTGGGAAAAGCTAGCTGCTTCCAGGATGAAATTTTGAAAATGCAGCCTAGAATTTCAGGGTTAAATTAAACTTATCGGGCTAAGCTAGCGTAGCTAGGTAATTCCAACCTATTTTTTATGTAAAACCAAACAGCAAAAGCGCGCGCGCGCCAACTCACAGCTTTCTATTATATCTAGCATATTTCAACTTATGACTTCTATTATATTGGGTCACCCCATCATCCGAATGCTGATGATGTTCAAGGACGCTGAGTTTCTCTCCTGTTGGTCTCCGGTGATCCTGTTCGGCCATACTTAGTTACAATATTTTTACAAATATCAATGACTATACATTGCTTAAATATAAACTAATTCCACGATACGCATTATTGATTTATTGTTTTCTGCGGCAGAGTAATCGAAAAGGTGCTGGCATAGGACGATACATATTTTTATATATTCTTAAATTTATGAATACAGTAAAATATACACTAAATTAATATATTTTCTGTTCATTTCTATTAATAATAACAATAATTTGTTTGTAAATTATTATTATTTTTACGCATAGCTGATTTTCATTTAACTTAAATCAGTTTAAATAATTTATTAAGTCGAACGACTAGCTTGAAATAGGTACATAGGCTGGCCGTCACTAGCTATCCATGGTTAAATTACAGCTGAACGCAATTAGAAAAATTTTATAAGTCATCGAAAGATTAGCTTGAAATAGCTTAACATACATAGGCTGGCCGTTACTAGCTATCCATGGTTAAGTTACAGCTGAACGCAATTATAGATAAATTTTATAAGTTGAACGACTAGCTTGAAATAGCTTTGCGTACATAGGCTGGCCGTTACTAGCTATCCAAGGTTAAATTACTGCTGAACACAAGCAGTCTAGTATCAACAGGTTTTAGCTAGCTGGTAGAAACTAGGCTGCTCCTGTTCAGCAGTTCTTTAACTTGCAGTTAGATAATTATAACCAGCCTTTGTACGTAAAGCTATTTTTTAGCTAGGCGCGGCTAAACGTTTAGAGACTAGCTAAAATGTTCGTACGGGTAACAGTCATTTCATGGTCACTCCTGGTGCTAGCAAGCGACTGATGGCTTCAGCATCTGCTATGGAAGTGAGTAACATTTCAATGCCAGACATAGGTGAAGAGGACGTGATTCAAATGGATACCCCTGGCTATTATTTAGGTAACGTTTTCACATTTTAATTTAACGTTTATTGGAAAGTCAGTGTTTGTGTTTGTAACAGATGCTAGGCAAGACGACTCGGTTTTGAGTGGAATAGGTCCCTTATGTACACCTTCTGATGCCCTTGTCACACCAGTGGCAACTAGTGGTTCAATCGGTTACGGATTCCGCTCTGGTGATCTTGGAAATCGCGGGCATAATCGACAAGCCACCGAAACTATTGATGAAGACACGCCAGATATTATCTCAGGTGACATTTGACGTCCGTCGGTGTTGTGACCGGATCCAATGCCTGCACTGAAAATCTTTACCTGCCGTTGATGGTGACATGCGGTAAAGCCGATAAAGCTGCCGGACCCATTCCTGGAAGGCGGAGTGATATTGTAAGTAGTAAAGGTAAGTAAAGATAGGACTATTTGTAGGGAGAAATAGGACTACTCCTTAAAAATTGGAAAATAGTCCTATTTCTCCCTAAGAAAAAGGACTATTTTTAGGACGGAGAAATAGGACTATTTTGTGGTAGAAATAGGACTGTTCTAAATAGTTATTTTAAAGCAGTCCTAATTCTCCAGTCCTATTTCTACCTAGTCCTAAAACGTAGTCCTATTTCTACCAGTCCTATTTCGTAATAGTCCTAATTCACCGCCAATCGAAGTCGATTGTTTAAAAACATTTTGGTACAAGCCTCTGACTACAGTCTATAATTGTGTAATGACCCTAAGTCATGCCTAGCCGGCTGCGCTCTTCCTATACACGGAATCAAGAGTCGCAACAAGCCTAGAGGAAGTGGCCGGCATTCCCACAAGGTCGGATGCACCGGCGCTTCCTGTCGGTACATTATGCGAAGCGCGGTGAATCCGCGAGCCGCGTTCGCATCAATACACTGACATGCGTGAATTCACACGCATTCACAGGTTTGCGAAAGTCTCCACGATAGACGTGAGCGCGAGTTGTTCACTCGCGCTCCAGTATAAATACGCGAGGCTTTTGCAAATTAAAGGTCAGTTAAACTTCTTTGCTAGTGCCTACTCTCTCTCTCTCTCTCTCTTTCTCTGTATTGCTTTGTTGCTTATTGTACTCTACTACTACATGATCTTGACGTGATGGTGATCCAGTGACTACTACAATTGAAAAAAATAAAGTCGTTATAGATATTACATGGTGGTGTAACAGTGTCTGATCTAAGATCCAGACTGAGGTGATCATGGTTCAAACCCAACACTCCACAAATGTATTATAGGAAATGCCGTAGATTCACATGGAAATCTCTACTTCTACCTACTCTTCCTATCCCATACCAATTCATCTATCTATTATCTATCAATATCCTTCTTCAAAAAACCCTCTTCAAGTACCTACGCGCACGTAGAATTGGTGGATAACCAAGTATAGTAGGCGAGCGAGCTTCAATGCGTGTCATCATCATTATAACGTCACGTGAAATTAATTAATTCATTGTTTTCATCGAGTTTCACGTTACAGATTACAGACGATTGGTTGCCGGAAAAACAAACAGACGATTAGGATTAGCGCAGACAGAAACACAGACTGATACACAGAAAACTCAAGGTCAAGGCTACAGCAAAAATTACGTGGCGGCTAACGGAGAAGCGAAAAAAAATTAGTCAGCAGCGGCAGTGACGCTTTATTAGATTTGTGGACTACTTTTCTATGGAGAGAATGTTAGTAGACCATTCTATAATAATATAAGCCATATATAATTATGTCTGGCAGCAGTGTAAACACTGCTGCATGCAGACGACATTAACTAGCGAAGCCTAGCAACGAGAGCACGTAAATTTGTTCAACGTGCTTTAAATTCACTAAATTTTCAACTAAAAATTAAAAATTAGTAGATATTTTAACTTGCAAATACATTATATTTGCAATTAAAGCGTAAAATCAAATAGTTTTGCAATGGTGACACCGTTTTTCCAAAAGGACCATCACGTCAGACCATCACGTCAGAGGAACTAGCAACTGCCAGAGCAAGATTTGCTGGCTTTATTGAAGCAAAAAGGACAAGGAAAAGGTTTTACGTGATGTAAATACAAATCAAAATATAAAACATAGTATAGGAAAGTGGAAATGTATGACTTGTGTGTGTGTCAGATATTCTGTAAAAACTTGACCTGAAAGTTAAGACTACGGCTGCATGTGAAAATTATGAGTCTTTTAATTAATCATTCACGAACAGATGACAAGCTGCATGTAATCAGTCATGAACAAAAACCTGAAAGGTAGTCGTTTGTTTGCAGAATTTTTTGTTGTTTCAGGTATTTTGTTCATATAGCAACCAACATCGATTTTGTAACTTACTATTTTTAAGTTATAAATTTGTATACAACTCCATACAAGTCTGAAAGAGGCTGTTAACACCCATCAACTAAAAAAATAATTGGTAATCAACAGCAAACAAACGACAAGATGCATGTAAGCAGTCATGATCAGTAAAATACTTGGAATGGAGAGTAGTCGTGTGTTAGCCAAATGAAATTTATTGTTTGAATGTCAGGTTCGTCTAGTGGTTAGTAAGTCTAATAGTGGATTCAAAGTTTGATTATAGTGGATTGAAAGGTTGATGGTTCAGGCGTTGCTTTATCTATGAGACATTTTATTGTTATGGTTTAATACCAAAAATACTTGAAAATTATGTAGCTGCATGAATCCAGAAATGAGCTCAGTTTTTTTCACAGATGCATGTTTCTAGCCATGAGATTAGTTATCCACAGCTGCATGTATACAGTCATGAGTCTTTTAAAACTGCTTGTACCCAGTCATGAGTTAATTTAAAACTGCATGTATCCAGTCATGAGTTCATTAAAACTGCATGTATCCAGTCATGAGTTCATTAAAACTACATGTATCCAGTCATGAGTTCATTAAAACTGCATTTATCTAGTCATAGTAGACACAGCAGCATGCAATCAGACATGAACTGAGGATATAGTTAAATGCAATAAGAAATTAATTGATTGAAATATAACGGCATATAATTAAACCTGAGTTATTAAGAATCAAGAAAGAATAATTTATACACACACAATTCAAACAATAAAAATGACTTTCATAAAAAAACAAAAAAAAAACCTAATAACTGTTATCACTCTTGTTTTGTTTGTTCCAGCAATTGGAAGCTTTACAAAAGACCTTGATGCCGGTTCAAGATGGAATAATAGCCATGATTAAACTGACGGCCCAATTAACGAAGGACACGGACAAAAATGAGGCCGATATATTGGCCGAGTTACGTAAAGCTGATGAATCGATGCGCGACCGTTTGTTTCTGTTATGGGTCAGTATTGACACTTTTCACTCAAAAAGTTTTGAAATTCAGACAATTGAATTGTTCATGTTAAATTTCTGTCGGTGCTTCAGGTGTGGTGCAAATACGACCAGGAAACGGCAGATAAATTTGCTAGAAGAAAGGCTGGTGAGTTTCTGGATCCAGATTCTGCGAAGGTTTTGGAGGACCAACAATTGAAAGACAAGCAAATGTCTCGCAGCCAACTAAAACGATTCCGAGGAGGAGGATCATATTACGAAGGTTATGGTTGGAAATCACCAGACTTTGGTGGTCAACAATATGCTGAACGTGGCGGATATGGATCACGAGGTCGTGGAGGAGGTACTAGAGGCAGAAAACAGCCACGACCCGATAACAAATGCCACAAGTGCGGATCAACTGAACATTTTTTCAAGAATTGCACAAAGTAAATATTTGTTGATAAATTGACAGAAATATTGTGATGTACGACAGGGACAAGATTAAACTTGTGATATTCAACAATATTTTGAGTCCATTTATATTATTAAATGAGGGAAAATATGTATTTTGACAGGAGTTTGAAGAACTATAATGCGGATGATACTATAGTAACATCATCACAATGATTCCACTGGACAACGTGCATGAAGAGCAAATTGAAATTGAAAATAAAGAAACACAGCATGTCCAAACTTAGTTTTCTCCAGGATCCATCCACTCGAAAGAGGTGAGCGAATTCTGGAAGAGGGAGCTACATGCTGGTGAGTGAGTAATGGAGACTTTAAAGAGGGCTACTTTATCCCCTTCAAAGTGTTTTCTTCAAAGTACGAAGAACCCAATAATACGTCTGCTATTCGCGAAATGATTTTCACCTACGAAACCGTTTGGACTTGAAGAATTCTGGAGTAATCAAGTTTACCAATGAAAAACCACATTGTGTGTCACCACTTAGCGTCTCGTATAAGACCGAAAGAGACGGCTCAGTCAAGAAAAGACTTTGTTTGGACGGATCGCGATGCTCACTCACCTTTCAAGTCACCTTCTCAGTCAATTTCAAAGAGCATTAGAGTTGACGCGAGAGAAAGATTACCAAGTTACTTACGATCTAAGATCCGCGTAAAACAACATAAAAATTCATCCTACACAAACCAAGTACCTTGGCGCAGCCGTAACGAGATTCACAAGCGAAGCCTAGCAATGAGAGCACATTCCTGCACACCCACCCAATTAGTGCTTGCTAAGCGATGAAAATATGAAATATAGGCTAGGGTCGCATTCAGAAAAAGAGCGCGTTCGGGGTGTCAAACACCCGCTTGCTTGGAACCTATTTATCTGATAAGAAAAATAGTTCAGTAATTACAATGAAATTGTAATTACAGGTATTACGTTAGTGAACGTAATAGAAAAGTACTCTTTTCATAAGTGTAATCACTATTGAAAAGTTAAAATTTCCTCATCCTTTTAAAGCGAAAGTCTTAACAAGACCTTGAAAGGAAATTATGAGACCGGAAAAGAGTTTTAAGTTTTGCGTTTCAAACCGGTGTTGCCACGCAAGCCAAGTACTAGGGCCAAGTGTAGTTCTTCTGATGTGTTTAACTTAGTAATATAAGCGGAATTCACTTTTTTCTCATGTGCTTGGAAATTAGACAAAATAAGTTTTCTTTGGGTGACAGAATTAATTTCAATATTAGTTTCTTCTCCCCCTATCAGTAAGGGGTCTACATATTGTAACGGCTAGACCGCAAGCAGAACTAGAGTCGACACAACTCGCGAGAGACACAGCAAAAGATAACCAACTGTATTCTGACGACAACACAAAAACTACAATTGACTGTTATCCTCACAAGAACTAAATGTAAGACTGACAAGCACAATAAGACTGAGAGCGAGCCCGTCACCCTCTGGCCTTTTTAAAGGCTCACTGGCGGAACCATCCGACACCGGCATCACATGACGCTCGCATCCTGGCTAGGCCAAACTCTCAACAGATCAATAACCCGACTAATAACTCGACTAACAAATCAACTAATAACTAACCCCGTTACAGCCCCACAACAAGCGGTTGGATCGCTATTCCAACACGTTGTAAAGCGAAAAAAAACAAAAATCAAAAACTACAACACTGTGCCGTGCGAAAAACAATAACATAAACTTCGTACCCCAATCACACAGACAGCTCGTCGTTGACTTCCTTCTCGTGTAGAGTCAGACGGTATTCCAGTTCGGCCACACGGGCCGCGAGTTTGAAAACCGCTTTATCCTTCCCACGCGATCTCCTTAGCACGAAACAGCCTCCGCAGACAATGGCCGCCCCGATCACGACAAACAGCTTCCAGGGATATCGAGCTGAAATCTTCTGGCTGTCCATGATCGTCGGCTGAGAGATCACGCATCTGGTGCACCATATTCGTTGATGCGCCTCGCAACTGCCCGTTGCGCTGGAGCACCTGCTGGAGCCGTCCCCGGACATCCTCTGACAGCTCCCCGGTGTTGAGACGGACCTGGCCAATCGCAGCATCGGTGAACTCCAGCGATGGGATCTGTCGAAGTGAAGGAACGCCACCGCTGACCCACTGCCGTTGGAGGTCCTTCCGGAAGCTCACCTGAAAATACCATTCCTCCAACTGAGCAGTGCAACCCATCGGAATCTCTAACACACCGACGGCCGGCAACCTCACTGTTTCACTCTTCCTGTTTGGGCATGATAACACAATAGAGGTATCCGCTTGTGAAGAAAAAACCCAGCGACGGTGGCCCAGGTAAACAGCCGCCTGGCCAGTCCACGGCCTGGCGTTGGATACACAAACATCCGCCACCGCTCGCGCGTCTTCCAGAAAAATCGCCGCCGTACAGGATTTTTTTCGCGCCCTTTTTGCTTACCGCCCTGCTGATAGGGCACACCGTTTTGGCAGGAAGGATGCACTGGTTTAAATCACGCCCCGCCACCTCCATAAAAGTCTGATGATCTGTCGACACTGCTAAAAAATCCGGGATGCCCGACTGCAGGAATGTTGAGAACGCGGCAAACTGAGAAGGCCAGCTGGAACTCGAAAACCGGCAAATGATCGAACAACCGAACGCCACCATCCACCACCACCACTACCACCTTGGCCTCTTCATAGGCCTTCCACATTTCGCCCACCTAAAGGGCTGGTGTTAGTGACCACCCTGGTGGCATCTTATTCTTGATTTCGTCCAGCGCCAACCACAGCTGCGCGGGAGGAAACAACGACGGGGACAATAGGCCGGAAGCCGTCGTCGCCATCCCGATGCCGAGCTTCAGCGTGAAATCCTCCAACCAGGTCACTGCAAGGCTCACCGTGTGAAATTTCTAACTAATTTCCTACAGGGTTGATGACCCTGGTGGTTCAATAACTATGTTTAACGAGCGCTATACTCGGGTTACTTACTAGTAACACTTGCTTGATCAAGGATTGATCTGGAATCTCCGTTGGCTTGTTGAACGTAGCCGGTCAAGCTGGACCCGGAATCTCCGTATGCTTAATGGCTTTGTTGACTCTGGCTATGGAAGACTCACTAAGGAGGCTGCTGAAGATCTAAGTGAATACAGAGGGATACAAGATTTCATACAACAAGGACCATTTACTGTGATAAACGACCATGAACGGTGAAACACGAGACGTTCTAAAACCAAGCAGGGAAGCTTACGTCTCTATCAGGGGCAGCGCTTAAAGTGGCTCTACGACAATTTTTTCAGAGTCCGGAAATTAATCAATTACGCGGAACTCAGAAGAATCCACCAAGAGCGGTGTTTACACAAAATTTACAGGCAGAGCGGTACACACAAATTTTAAATTTTTTTGCTGGATCTTCGTGCATGTCTCTCAAAAATACCTTTGTAATATGACTGTCTGGGTGCAACAGTAGGGGATAGAGTTTTTTGAGCTCTCTAAACAATGCTGCTTGCCTGCCTACACATCTGATTACTCCGCTTGCTGAGTCCAAAAATGGGTTGAATTTCTTGTAGGCCTCTTTACTGGGTCTCTGACCTTTCTGCAACTCTTCATACATGTTAGAGTAAGAATCCATCTGTGATAGCTTAACCAACTCTATCTCCGCGGCTTCGTACTCCTCTTGTGATATGGCTAATATAAAGGGCTGTCCTCTTTTCCATAACACCTTTTTTCCTACTCCACTTATGTTCAGCAGTTCTTTAAAGGAATCGACTGCTCTTCTTAACCATGCCATGGCTCTTACCATTCTGTGTTTGGTCGAATACTCCTCCACCACACATTCTCTGCTACAGAGCTCTCTCTTTTCTTTTTCCAATTCACGTATATCTCATTTATTTGTAGCTGTGGTGGCAACTGCCCTTTGATTGTGGGTTGGTATTTGTTTTCCAATTGGTTTGCTCAAACCCGTTGGCTTTAATGCCGCGTGACAAGGGTGTGGGCGTGGGCTGGGTTTAGACTACCTTCGCAGAACCGTGTGTCAAATCCGGCATTCTTGATTTTGACTACTCTATTTTGTACCCATATCTCAGGGTTAGAGTTGCTTGCTGTTATCAGGCTTGGGCTATCTGTGAGTCTGTCCAAATTGTGATCTTCATTTCTCCTTTGCTTTGCTTGCTGATATACTCCCCCAAAGTTGAGGCAAGTAGATTGCTCAATAGTTCTAGTCTGGGTATATTGAGTGCCCTTTTTGGACTGGGTGCCACTCTGGATTTAGGTAAAATCATTGCTACGTTGTTACCTTGCACTTCGTAAGCAACTGCTCCATATGCCAACTCGCTCGCATCACAAAATATGTGCAGTTCACTAGGAGCTGTGTGGTCTATATTTGTCCATCTTTGTATCTTAATTTCTTCCAGACCCTCTAAGCCTATGATGAACTTCTTCCAGGCTGGTAGCCATTCAGGGAGAATTCTATCGTCCCAGTTGGTATCGTCTAACCAGATCGCTTGCATTGCTATTTTAGCTTGTAAGTGTATCGGTGGTATGAGACCCAATGGGTCGTATATCTTGAGTGCTAAGCTAAATAATTGTCTTTTTGTAATAGCATCTCCTTTGTCTAGCGCATCTTGCTTGATTATTTGCGGGTTAAACTGAAATACGTCTTCCTTGGGGTACCATATGATCCCTAAAGCTTTATTAGGTTTGTGGTCAAACGTTTTCTCACACGCTAGCGTCGAAGTGTTTTGAGAGAACGGTATCTCCCCCATGGTTATTTGGATCAACTCCTTGGAGTTGGTGATTCATTTGCTTAGCGAGAACTTTGCTTCGTCTAGTATCTGCTGTGTTTGTATGACCTGTTCTTTTGCGGTTCCGGGGTTATCTGCTCCCCCCATCCAGTCGTCTAGGTATAACTGGCCTAAGATTGATTCCGTAATTCCGGGGAATTCGGTTTCGTACTGCTTGAGGTGCTTCAGCAGGACGGCTCTTAGAATGAACGGGCTAGACGTCAGTCCAAACGGTAAACGCTTCCAGATGAAGTCTTTAACGACTGGTCTGATTGCTGTTACATCTTCCACACAGAGGAATCTCACGATCTGCTTGTGGTCGGGGTGTATAGCTATTTGTAGGAATGTTTTTTCAATGTCTGCGGTCCATGCTATCTTGTTCCTCCTCCATCTCATGAGGATCCCCATGATATCCGGATAGAGGTTAGGCGCAACTTCTAGATTGGCAATGAAGCTGCGTCTGTGCTTAAAATGCACCGAACCGTCGAACACAGGCCTAATCTAAGTTTTCTCTGCAGTTTCTCGAATGACTGGCTGATGTGGCAGGTAGGCTATTTTCCCTAGAAAATAGGGGTCAGCTTCCTCAATAAAGCAATAACTCGAGATATTCTTGGAATATCTTGTGATATTCTGCTCGATGTTCTGAGGTGAATTTCGTGCTGTTCAACAAACTTTTAAACCTTTTAGTGGCGATTGCTAAACAGTCGTCGTTATCCGTGATATCATTCCGGAATGGGTATTTAATCACGTATCTCCCTTCTTCGTCTCGGCTAATGGAGTCTAAGTAGGTAGGTAGGAATTGCTCATTTGACTGATCACTGGGAAGGATTCCCAAGTGTTCTAACTCCCAAAAGGCTCTAAAATCTTTGTCTAGTTGCTTCACCGAGGTGTCTTTTTCAATTACCACTGTCCCGACGTAAATCGGGTACTCAGGCTTTTTTTTACCGCCCATAATGACCCACCCGAAGTGGGTGTTCCAGGCTACTGAGGAGTCTTTACCAAACCGCATGTTTGAGTGGTTTAAGGTTTTTGCTAGGGTATCCGATCCAATCAGCATGTCGATTTCTTCGCTAAATCTATGCTTCTGTTTAGGATCATATGCTAGGATCTTTTTGTCTTTTCTAAGCTGTGCCACGTCTGTGGGTACCATAGGGTAGACTTTTTGTATGTAAGGCTTGCTAATGACTCTGTATCTCATGCTTACTCCCCCGTCTATCGAACTTAGATCGACACAAGCAATGTCCAGCTCTTGTGTTACTCGTTTCTGATCCACAAATGTGCTCATTGAAAGTGTCTATTTTCCTGCGTAATCGTGATCTACTATTTCCAGGAGCTGTTTCCTTATAAACGTATTTGAGCTTCCTGTGTCTAAGAGGATCTTGACTCTTTTCCAACCTCCTTCTTTCAACTTCAATTTTCCCATCATCATCGGGGTCATACCCGGTTCTGTAGCTTCCGGAGCTGAACAGAAGTTCATGTTCGTTTGAATTTCTGTGATGGCTGTATTGATGACTACGTTTTCGTTTGACGTTTCGGCCAATTGGTAACTTGTCTTGCTGTTTGACTTTGATCTTTCTCTACTACTGTGATTGGATCGATTGGTTGGTCTTCCCCTGTTGGGATTGCCTTTCTGCTCCTCGCTATACTTCTCGAAGCTAGCTTTTTTATCCAGATTACCAACCGATGGTTTTTGCTATTGCACAGGTGACATTGTATGTTTGCCGTGCATTCGGCCACTCTGTGCCCCTCCCGAAGACACCTGAAACAACGTTTCTGTTGTGCCAGGATCTCTTTACGCTTTTCTATCGTACTCTCTGTGCATTTAAAGGATGGATGGGTCTTGTTGTCGCAAAATATGCACTCTTTTGGCCCTGGGGTCGGAGTACGAGATCGTGCTCTTTTTGAGTTTATTGCGTTGATGCTTAGGTCTCTCAGCTTAGGGCGACTCGAAGCCCGTCTTAGTTCATCCGAGTGCTTCATGCGGACTTCTTTCTGTAAGGCTACTAAAGCTTGCTCTAGATTAGGTTGGACGTTGTACCCCCAGTCTCTTTGCCAAGAGGTGGTGATTTTCTCTGGAAACGAGGCCATCAGGGCGTCTGTAATTTGTTCGTCATAGGAAGCCGTATTGATCCCCAACGTCCTGTAATGCACCAATATTTGTGCATACACTGTCTGCATTCTTTATTCTCACTCTGCATTCTTTATTCTCACTATGCATCTTTTTTCCCAATATTATTATGTTCTAAATCCATGGACATCTTCAGATCCATGGATACTTTGAATCCATGGACATCTTTAGATCCATACCCTTCATGTCTTCTAGTTTAGTTATGGAATCCGTGTACCATATATAAAGCCACCGAGTAGTCAGTCAGTCTGCTGAGTAACTCCTCTCTACTAGATCTCCTGTGGTAGTATAATAAACTAGTTTTGTCTTTAAATTGTCTTATGTTATTTCTCAAGTAAGCGCCTTTTACTCGTCCATAAAAGCGCCTTACAATTGGTGAACGTGCCTAACTTACGAACCTCGTAAGACAACTAGACTACGATCATCTCGTTTCTGATGTAAGTAATGAATAAGATCCCTCAATTTTTTCGTAAGTCAAAATCGCAGACAGGAGAAGCCGAAACGTCTCCGACAAAAGAGATATTAACACCCTCGGAGCTAGAGAAATTAATAAGAAAAGTGAAATCGGAGCTCGCAACGGCTGAACTCAGAATCGATTATATAAAAGGTAGACAACATCGCCCAAAAGAAGGAGATTCGAGAGAAATCGAACAACTAGAGGCAAATATTGCAGGCCTTGAACTAAAATATAGAGACCTACTAGACCCCAATTTTGTTATATATAAGCAAAGGAAAGAACAAAAAGCAACACCGTCGACAATGGAAAACGATAATTTTGCCCTCCTTAACCAAGTACCAATAAAGAAAAATCGCGTTAGTGAATTATTTGACTACACCGAAGAAAACGATCAGGCTCAAGCTCAAGATCAAACTCAAGCACAAGATCAAGCTCAGGCTCTAGATCAAGCTCAGGCTCAGGCAGCACCATCACGTAACGTAGAAGAACTTGCAAGCCTGTGTGCAAATTGTAACGCAACTGTCTCACATTCAGCATACGCCACAGTAGGACAGTGTAGCAGATGCAAAGTTGTTACGAAGAAGCTAGGAAGAAAGCTAAAGGCGAAGCTAGGAAGAAAGCTACGAAGAAGCTAGGAGAAATTATTTCGATACTAGGTTCCCTCCATTCATAAGCATATTTGACATAAGACACAGAAACTTCACAAATCGATTCCCACAAGACGACACACTTGAAGACCAACTTCAATACTTTCGCCTACAACCGCGAAACAACGAAGTCATACAAGAAGAAGACTTCAACCTCCAACAAGAGGATAACGAAGAACAAAATAACCCAATAGAACAAGAACAGGACGAGGTACGACAAGAGCAGGAACTCAACCTCGAAGAAGAGGATAACGAAGAACAAGAAAACCCAGTACAAGAGGAAGAGGCAGAAGTACAACAAAACCAGCGACGATCTACAGGATTTGGACAGTTATTCGACCCAACCGAGGTACTAGACAACCAAGTAGAACCATACATACCAGCTCAATTTTTCAACGAAGAGATGGCATTAACACAACAGGCAGTAAATGCCTGGCGAACAGCGGTAGAAAGACAAGCCCAGATTTTGGAAAATGGACTAGGAGTTATAAATGCGCAAACAGCTAAGAAAGAAATACCATTTTTTACAGGCGAGATCGAGGGTAAACTAGCAATAGAAGAATGGTTCAAAATAGCTGAAAGAATAGCAACAAACGCAGGATGGACGAACGAACAAAGACTACGTTTTTTTTCAAGAAAAGTTGATTAAATCTGCAGCAAATTTCAATGATTCATTAACTCCAGCCCAGAAAACAAACTACCAAACATGGAAACTTAACATACAGGAAGGCCTCGCTGATAACACAACCAAGGCAAGAAAGAAAGAACAGCTTAAAACTCTGAAACAGGAAGACACAGAAAGGGTCAGAGACTTCAAAATAAGAATCGATGACTACTATAAAATTGCTTATGGTGAAAATGCGGCGACAAGCTTAAACGTAACTGTTATAGCATTAAGAAACGAAACTAAAAAAGACGTCTTACTAAATGGTCAAAAGACAGCAATAGCAGATTTAGTATGGAATAGGCCAAATATTCACAATGCCACTTATGCGCAAACAATAGACATGGCTGAGGAATGTGAAAAGATAGTAGAAATCAAGAAGATATCAAAGAATAACGACCTAACTTCTGCTGTTACTGTAATTTCAAAAGAGAACGAGAAGAACGCAGAGAAAATCAACAACCTGGAACAAATCATTGCCCAGATGGTGGCCACAGGTATCAATCATCCTGAAAACCCAAGCTTGGAAACAAAAACAGTAGCAGCCTTTAACAGAGTAGCGGTCTCCGGCTCAAAAGGAAATAACTCCTGATTTAGAAAGGTAGTGCGTTTCCGAAACGACTCACCTCAGAGAAGCAGAAGCCAAACTCCAGACCGAAGAAGAACTTACAGCAAAGAAACTTCATACCAAGACCCAAATCAATATTCTAACTGGGGCAATCAAAAATCTTACGAATCACAAAGATGTTACATCTGCGACAAAAAGGGGCATCTAGCAAGACAGTGCTGGAGAGCCGAGAAAGATGTAAATCACAAACAAAAGCAAATGAGAGACAATCAACAAAATTATCGTCGTTACGACAACAAACCAAACACGCAATTTCAAAGATACAGACGCGACAGCTTTCAACGAGAAGCTGGCCGGAAAGGAAGCAATTAAGAATACGTAAAAGAAGAAAATGTAAATATCCCCAATATGAACTTGTTCATGTAGCAATCAAAATAGGAGACGTAGCAACACAAGCTTTAGTAGATACCGGCGCCTCGGTTAGCGCAATTTCAGAATTCTTATTTTCAAGATTACCTTTAGAAACTAGAAATGATAAAATAGAAAGTAAAGATGAAAAGTTAAATAGTATATGTGGACAAGAAATAGGAATCAAGGGAATATACGAAATCCCTCTGAGTTTAGATACAGATGAAAATAGAATAACGCACCAATTCTATGTAATACCGAAACTCACTGAAACTTGCATTTTAGGCATAGACTTCTTTACCAGAAATTCAGTAATACTAAATAGTAAAACAAGACAACTATCTTACGTCGTAAATAAAAATGGAATAACCATAGATGATGAAATAAAAAACGTTAGGAAATATAAAGTAACAATGAAAGGAGCCGAGGTGACTCTCAAATCCAATGGCCCTACTATAAACATAGAAGATCCAGCCCTGGAAATACAAAGAGAGAAAATAACAAAGCTATTGGACAAAAATAAAGATATGATGGCAGAAAATTTCTATGAGCTTGGAAAAGCCAAGGGAATCCAGCATACAATCCCTACGACAGGTCAGATTGTTTACCAAAGACCCAGGCGACAAGCAAAAGTATTACAGAAATTTATAGAAAAAGAAGTTGAGGATATGCTTTCCTGCGGAATCATCAGTCCAAGCACTAGCCCACATAAAACACCTATTCACCTAGCTAAAAAGAAAGACGGAGGATACCGTTTTTGTTTAGATTTCCGATAATTGAATACAATAACAACGAAGGACAAATACCCACTTCCAAGAATCGACGAAACGATCGACTATCTATTCGGATCCAAATTTTTTTCAACACTCGACCTGATCATCGGGTACTGGCAAATAGAGATCGACGAAAAAGACAAGCCGAAAACAGCGTTTTCGACAGAAAGTGGACATTATCATTTCAACCGCATGCCTTTCGGGTTAACAAATGCCCCCGCAACGTTTCAACGTTTTATGAACGACGTGTTAAAATCGGTAATCAAGAAATTTGCGTTAGTTTACTTAGACGATGTAATCATATATTCAAAAACATTAGAGCAGCACATTGTGCACATAGAAAAGGTTTTAGACCTTCTTAGAAAAGCAGGATTGAAGATTAAAATATCAAAATGTACGTTCTTGCAAACTTCAGTTAACTATTTAGGACATGTGATCTCTCAAACAGGAATCACACCTGATCCCAAAAAGACAAAAGCGATGGAAAGTTTTCCAACTCCCACAAACATTAGCCATTTAAAAAGTTTTCTCGGACTAGCAGGTTATTATAGAAAATTTATTAAGAATTTTGCTGCCAAAGCACATGCTTTGACAATGTTAACACGGAAAAATATTCCGTGGAAATGGACACAAGAAGAAGAAGATGCTTTCCAATTTTTAAAGAAGTGCTTAATCAATCCACCAATCTTACGCTATCCGGACTTTTCGCGAGAGTTCCTTATTCATACAGATGCGTCAGGATATGGTGTAGGATCAGTATTAAGCCAAATGCAAAGTTAAAATGGAGAAGACAAAGAAGTAGTCATTGCGTACGCGTCACGACATTTGAATGATGTCGAGAAAAATTGGAGCACTATAGAGAAAGAAGCTTACGCAATTGTACATGCAGTAAAGCAGTTTTACCCGTACTTATACGGAAGGAGATTTCAAGTTTTAAGTGACCATAAGCCGCTAAGAGAATTATTAAGAAAGAAAGAAACTTCAGCAAAATTAGCTAGATGGGCTTTATGCCTGCAAGATTACGATATCGCAATCGACTACAGAGCTGGAAAGGTAAATCAAAATGCTGATTGCCTTAGCAGAATTCCCGAAACCGATGGAGCGACAACAACGCAACCTGAAGTTACACCAGTTATAAACGCGTTGACAATCGTAAAATTCGCAGAAGAGCAAGAGAAAGATAAATATTGTAAAGGTGCGCGCACAGCAGTCCACTCTAGTACAGGGTACAGCCCATTTTATCTCATGTACGGAAGAGAAGCAACAGAACCACAGGATATGATTCAACCCGTCAGAAATCGAGATATGACAGATGTAAACATGATTTTTTCACAAATGTGGTACGACGCAGTACAGAAGACAAAAGAGAAATTGGAAGAAGCAAAAGAAATTCAGAAAAAATATTATGACAGGAATGCGAAAAGAGTAGAATTTGAAGTAGGAGACATCGTAATGTTAAAGGAAATGGCAAATATTCCCGGAAAATTTAACATGCGCTGGGAAGGACCATTTTCCATAACAGAAAGAAAGGGAAACGTTAACTACAAAATAAAAACGGAAAGAAATTGTTAGTTGTACATTCAGACAGACTAAAAAAATTTAATCCCGTGCAGAAGAATGACGGAGCTCGTACTTTAGAAATTGTAGAAGAAGTAAATAAAAAGCCTAGCCTAGTCAAAGAACCAAGATACAATTTAAGAAAACGAATCCGCATGCCACAACGCTACGGAATAATATAAAGTTTACGTTTCAGATGGCAGCCTCCTTCATACTCATTGCAACCCTCTTGACCAATGTCATGATCATCAACCCTTCATCCGCACTGAACATCACAGTATGTGATTGTGAAACTCCTAAATATATTGGAATCATGGATACGGAAACACCGGCTTACTGTCGACCAAAAATGGAGACAGATCCCATCATCGATGACTATACATTTTTTATAAAAGAAGAACCACACATGTCCTGGGAAGGATATGTATGCAAAGCATGGTTGAAAAAGAAAACAATTGACGGATTCTTTTTCGGTGGATATGATACTGTATTTTACTCAGAAATACAGCATCTCTCCGAAAACGAATGTATCCGTATGCAACAAACGAAATTATGTGGTGAAAATGAGATGATAGAAGATGAAAATCAATACTTCTTCACTTCCGAACCGACAGGTGAAGGCGTATGGATGCAAAAAGAAACGTTTCAAGCAGAAAACTGCATGCTGCAGAAAATTATTTTGAGAAAAGATTGCAATGCATGCCCAGTAACTTCACCTTTTGGCCCATTAAAAGTCAATGAAAACGAAACGTTTGTTTTCCACGACGACTCAATTATAATTTGGTCAAAACAAAATAGAAACCTTGAAAAAGAATGTAAAATCAAACAATTAAGAAAAAGTTCAGGATCGTTTTTAAAAATTAGCGAAAATACCTATAAATTAGTAGATACACCCGGGCAATTGGATTACATCTATACAGATGAAATTCAAACCATCTGTAATTATACTATACATAAATTTAAAAATATAAATGGAGCATACGTACAAATCCAACCTAAAAATAAAACTCACATCTTTAACTTAGAGACCAAATTATGTATAAACGAAAGTATTAGAAACCAAGTAAACTGTAGCAGCGTACCAGATGGACAATTTTCAGTATCAGATAATCGATTAAATTTTCAAAATTTTTCCCGTCCCAATAAGAATAAAATGTGTATCTTCATGTCCCACTTTAATCATCGAATAGAAGAATGTAGATGGGTGTTTCAAGGAATCCACGCGTTGGAATGGAATCCAAACACATTAGAGCTCTCAGTTGGAAATAAAATGATAGTGCAGTGCCTACAAATGAACGGTAATCAAAGTGTAACGTTAAATACCTGTACCGGAGAAAACAACCAAAAATGGATCCTCGGCACACCAAACAACCCAACTACAGAGGATTTAGAAGCAAAAGAGCCTCTGCTTTTACAACACCACCAATTTATAGAAGATCAATCAGTGAACAACGAAAATGTAATTGAAAACGAACTAAAACGGATATATTGTAATAACTTAAAAACTGCACGATATACAACAGCGCTGCTGGCCGAATCAAGTGGAATATTGGCAGCCCAAGCAAACAATCTCGACATGTGTAACCGCCTAAAACCTATGGGAGACTCCTTTATTATACAAAAATGTAACGTGATAAACATAACAGTCAGCGCAAAAGAAACATCTTGTGGATACGAACCTTTCTTCAACAACCAAACCATTGGACGAGATGGATATTCTCTTCATCCGTTCAGAGAATGTTTTTGGGAAGACGGACTAGTAAATTTTAACGGAAAAACATTTATGTGGAAAAAGGAAGTGAACGACTGGATTTTCGTTCACCCTACTCACCATAGATCAGCACTACGTTTACCGATTAAATTTAACGAAATCAATGACATTGAAGCAAATTACCAGCTCAATCATCATGAATATTATCAAAGACAAGAAGTGGAAAGAACCAACGCAATAAAAGAGCTCATAACAAGAATTCATATATCAAATTCAGATTCAAGAACAACATACGCAGAGGATCAAAAATCTGAATCAAGATTTGGAACATTTACAATATGGCACAATATCCGAAAAGGATTGATTGCGACAATTGCAATAATGTTCACGTTAATACTGATCATATTGACAGTAATAATTTTCCTGCGCGCACGAACGTTGCAATCAAGAAGCCGCTTCGAGCGCTATGCACATCAACTTGAGAAAAACAGAAGACTCATACTGAAAGACACTCTAGAAAAAAGACAAGCGCAAGGGCAAAGAGAAGAAAGCCTTGTGTAAGAAAAAAAGTGATCCATGGAAAAACCGTTTTTTTTACCCCCTAAAGTTTAACCCCCACAGCCACCACCCACACTGATCGGTCATCGATGGACAATACTTCAGCCTCAATATTTAATATTAACACGTAAATCCTTTATGTAATGGAAATCATCCCCCGCAAAGAATAAGTCCCCCACAAATCAAAAATCACTATATAAGGAAGTAAAAATGAAACACAAATTAGTCACAAGTTTAGTATTCAATATACAATGGACGCTTCAACTTCAACTTCAACCTCGACTCCGGGCTCTGCTCAACGTTTTTCTATAGAGCCAGTTGAAACCCACCCCGAAAAGAGACGCCGAACAAAAGAACTAGACAAATCTTACCAAGGCAACCCGTCGAAACGAAATCATCTCGGCGAAACACCCTTAATCACAACAACACAACTAGGAGCATTCAGGTATGCAGAGAAATTAATTGCCGTAGGTGTCGACGTCACTGTGAGCGACGTACGTGGAAGGACACCTTTACACTATAGTGTAGAAACAAGTCTGTTATCCACAGTTAAAAAGATTCTATCACGACGAGAAGCCGACGTAAATGCAAGAGATAATCTTGGAGAAACACCTCTTCATTTATGCGTCGCAAGTGATAACGCTTGTATAGCTAGAGTGTTGCTAACCGCAGAAACAATCGATATCAACATACGAAATAATAGTGGTGAAACGCCGTTTTCACTAGCTATTAAAGAAAATAAAACAAAAATGATTCGAGTTTTACTGCCGTTGACAAACCTGGATGTGCAAGATCATTTTGGCAGAACAATATTGCATTGGGCAGCAGAACAGAATGCGCCTTATGCGCTGGCAGCTCTATTAAATAGGACGCCACCAAGTATCCGGGACGTAAACGGAGACACTCCATTAACATTAGCCTTAAAAGCTAATAATGAAAAGGCAGTGTTGATGCTACAAGAAACAAGACACTTCGACGTAGACACCGTGGATAGCGACGGAGACACGCCGTTACACAATGCATGTCTACATGCAAACCAATATATAATCAAAACTATATTAAATACTCATATAAACATAAATTCGCCAAACAACAACGCTGAAACCCCTTTACATGTGGCATGTAAGTTGAATAACGATACAGCAGTACATATGTTACGGGAGCAAAACGCAGATCTAAATGTTGTAGATTATAATATGCGAACGCCACTCATAACGGCGGCATATTATAATTGCACGGAAGCAGCAATAAAAATTTTTCAGGACTCAACAACCGACTGCGACCCCTTTAGATTCCTGCAAGACGATCAATTGATGGCAGAAAATAATTTTATTTTTATACAGAACTCAATAAATGCAAGAGACAATGACGGAAATACGGCATTGCATTATTGCTCCATGCATCAAAATACGGAACTAGCAAAATTTCTAGTAATACATGGTGCACACACCACAATATTAAACAACAAAGAAGAAACGGCAGCATCAATAGTAGTGAATCAAGAAAATGGCATGACGAGCGAAATTTACGTCAACGTTTTCCAGCCACTGTTAACCATAGAATGGCCTGAAAGTGAAATAACCGAGATTTTTCCAAACTTGGAAAATCAAACTGAATGTCTTTTTACAGAGTTTGACCCCACACAATTCCATTGAGCTCCACTTAAAGTGTTAAATTACGTATGGAAGGGAGGGGGTCAAGTACTGTGTGAGATGCTCTAAAAAACTGATTTCAACAGTCGTCATTTTGAAACTCAACAATTCAGTCACCAAGAAAATGTCCGGTTATGGAAGAGGTCGACACCTGCTAAGTGAAAGTGACAGTGAAATGGAACAAAACAATGAACGTCGTCGTCAAAACATTACACCGTACGACCGGCAACCTGTGCCAAGTGTGAGCAGTGAGAGACCAAGTGCTGTTACCGGACAACGTTCGTCAAGATTTGAGATCTACGGCAACACCCGCCGTATACCTCTTGAAAGAATTGATATTCCATCCACAGTGGCAGATAGCAATTCGCCAAATCTCCACGTTCACGACCAAAGTGAATTTGATACCTATCTAAATCGTCAATTAAATAGACCGTCAACGACAGCCCAGGCCGCAACCAACATTCCGTCTACTTCGCGCCAAGAAGCATCTGAACAGATCAACTCTAATCAACCAAGTATCATCAACCCACAACCACCATCGTACGAGTCATTGTTTGGAGCTCGTAAGTTTTCTACAAGCGCAGCCGAAAAACGAGAGACATTGGAAACGGAACTGGAAAAATTATCAAGAAAACTCATCACCGACATGCAGTTTATTATGGCCCAATACGATAACGACCGTCGTTTCTTGATACAACGGTTTTATAAAGACAAAATATTTCTTTTCAATTGTTTAGCTTAGATTTTTCTTTTTCAGCTGATTTTGTGTAATTTTTCTGTTTCCATACTCGTTTTATTCCTTTTCTTATACTTATAGTTTGCCGTGTAGGGCAATACTAACACTTATCGTTTTGAGCTAAGTCTAGACAGTCTTCGCCCCCTGCGTTGACATAATTAGAAGATTTATTGCGTGTCCCCCGTTAGTATATGTGTACGTAGTTTTCCCCTACTTTTGCTATTCATTTTATTTTTTCCCCATGTTAAGACCCGTGGACGTGTCTTTTATGGGGGGGGGGGGGAGGTTTGTAATGCACCAATATTTGTGCATACACTCTCTGCATTCTTTATTCTCACTCTGCATTCTTTATTCACACTATGCATCTTTTTCCCAATATTATTATGTTCTAAATCCATGGACATCTTTAGATCCATACCCTTCATGTCTTCTAGTTTAGTTATGGAATCCGTGTACCATATATAAAGCCACTAGAGAGACCGAGTAGTCAGTCAGTCTGCTGAGTAACTCCTCTCTACTAGATCTCCTGTGGTAGTATAATAAACTAGTTTTGTCTTTAAATTGTCTTATGTTATTTCTCAAGTAAGCGCCTTTTACTCGTCCATAAAAGCGCCTTACAGTCCGGAGGCTGAGGATCTGGTTCTGTATCTGGTTGTAGTTTATGGTTAACTGCTTTGACGAGTAGTCTTCCGGTACTTCGGCTGCGGCGGATTCCCTTAGAAGGTGCTTTCTTTGGTCTATTGCCTGGGAGTCTGATCCAAACCTGTTCTTGAGTATTTCCAAGATCAGTTTGTAATTTGCTTGTGAAAATGCTATAGATCTAGTGGCTTCTGCTGCCTCGTCTTTGAGGCATTTCGTGAGCATTTGGAATTTCTCCTCCACAGTATACATGCTGTCTGAATCATAAGTCTCCCATTGGTTTCTTCACCCATGGTACTTCAGGATATCCCCATCGAATTCGGGAGGATCTATCCTGTGCTTTTGCTTTCTTTGTGTATCCAGAGGACCAAAGGCATTTTTAAATGCATTGGCAGTGTCTCTGATTTTTCTCAGCTGATATATGTGCTCTGGATCGTCCGAGATTACCCTGAGTTCTTCCAATTCTTTTATTAACTCATCATACCTGTCGTAAAACAGATTTTTTAGCTTCTTTTTCTCTGCATCTATTGGACTGCACTCAAATCTTGTGTAAAGGGTATCGATTTCTTCTAACAAGTTGTTCTTGTCTAACATAAGTCTTAGCTGTGCCGTAAAGGGTGGCGGTCTACTGAACTGAGTGTTTGGGTTGACCCCGTTCCCGATCATATTTCCCGGTCGGTCCGCCAGTTGCGCCGGGTTGGCTGTGTGTGGCTCGCTAGTGGACTCTGGATTGGGGTTAGGTCTACCCTCAGTCTGAGTCTCAGACGGTTCCTTGTCTTCGTCTAGCGGATAAAACAGTCTGAAGCTTTGCCTGTTTCCTGCACCGAAACTTTTGGGTCTAACTCCGCCTATTTTTAGTCTGTATCGTTGCTCTGTCTTCTGAGAGGTCCCTTCCCGAGGGTCCATTGCTGTGGCCCCTTCCTCTCTCGTCCCTGCTGGAGCGTCTCGTTGTGGACCTCTACCATACATTCTTGTTGGGGGGCTCGATTGGGCCTCATCTTCTGTTTCCTCTACTAATGTTTTCCTGCACTGCTCCTTATGCTCTTTATCTCTGTAACAAGGGTTTACAAGAGTATTTCCAGTTCATCCATCTCTTTTCGTGCTCGTCCAGACTCTCGTCTAGGACGTTCATCCTAGAGCCAAAACACCTGAGGTGTGCCTCCGTGGCTTCTAGTTTCTGGGTTAACATGCCTATTGTGTCGCTGTTTTCTTTGTTGATCTGTGCCAGTCTTTCAAATCGCTTATCAAAACCCTCTATGATTCTACTCATATTCTTTTGTAAGTCTTTTACGACTAGTACGGCTTGGCTGGTTTTTTGAACTTCGAGTTTGTGCTTGTTAAACTCACTCTCTAGATTGCGATAGAACTGGTCTATGTCATTTATCTCCGGTTGGATTTTCTCTTCTATTGCTTTGTGTATGCTTTCTACTATCATATCTCTATGCTCCACCATTCGTTGTTCCCATAGCTCTGACTGCGCCGTTCCCCATTGTGCGCAATTGATTTTTAATTCGTCAAAGGCTTCCTGAAACTCTGCCCTTGTACGTACTTGCGGGGAAGCCGCGCCTTCGTCTGTGATATCGAACAACAATTCGTTTTGCTTAGCTTCCTGCCTATGAGGGGTTTTGTTTTTAGGTGTGTTTTTATCTTTAGCCATGTTTGAAAGGAAGTATAGACAACAACAATGTTTGACGAAACTGACACCTTTTATTAGCGAACAAAGTCAGAATCTATCAATAACTTTATGCACTGTTTTCGGACTCTGTTCCGAAACACAACTTATTGGTATGTGCAATCCTTTCCTTAGCTTTCCTTGGTGGAATGCCATCAGGAATGGGAGACAAGAGATTAGTAATAGCTGCAATATCTTCTGCGATAGTACTCTGGAGCTCCGGTGTAGTGGCTCTGGTTGAGTTGGCCAGAGTCTGCTTTCAGAGCGTCAATCCGCCCAGCCGGTGGTGGGGAACCGGCTGTTGCGCCTTGTGAGGGCTCAACGGATGGACCTGCTGCTGTAGTTGGCGTGTTCTTGGCTGTCTTGCGGAACCTCTGTCATGTGCACAAGGCTGTCATCCACTGCCTCTCCCCTTGCGTTGATCAGAGTCCGGAAAATAATCAATTACGCGGAACTCAGAAGAATCCACCAAGAGCGGTGTTTACACAAAATTTACAGGCAGAGCGGTACACACAAATTTTACAGAACAAGACAGACAAATAAATACGACTTACGACGGCAAAGGCTGTGAGGTGAATCATGTATTGCTCAGATTTCGCACTCCTGAGTTGAACTCAGTGGGCGTATAATTTACAGGTTGGGTAGGATTAACACAGCATTTACAGGCATATTTATACGTAATTTAATTCGCTTTTATAGATGGCAGTAGTATCTTCAGGGTTGCCATGGTGTTTAGGGATTCATCACTGGGCCACGTGACTATCCATTGTTGACGGCTTTTCCTGCCCCGTGTTTTCAGGTGTAAACAATCCCCATCCTCCATACCTCGTCTTTTCTCTCGAAATCGAATCTGTTGTCTGTCTACTTGGTCTGAGCGTAACTTACTGTGTTATTGTCTAAGTTCTCACGTCTGAGTACACTAATGTTATTTGCCTCTTTATTTGTTTTATGTTCTAGGATGCCTGAGGGTCATTCCGTATCCCACTTACCTAACTGACACCATCTCTGGGTCAATCGCTTGTGGATCTGACTGACTTCCGGGATCTAACTCGCGTCCGAGTTGCTTTCCGTATCAGACTTCTCCTTATTTGCTCATCATCGGACTGTGAGCTACTTTGGCTGCGGTGGACTTGCATCTGTGTACTCTGATTAGGTTCTGGGCTTTCACTCGCACTGGAGTCCGGTGTCTCTTCTATACTCGCGCTGGAGTTTGATTGATTCTCGCTTGAGCTCACACTGGAGTTTAACTGACGATAGAACTCGTCCTCGCTTAAATCGTCTTCGGTGTCGTATCCCGTTAATCATGTACCGTATACTCTCTTCGTCGCTATCTGCGTCCGAGGGGGGCCGTGTCCCCGTCTCTCTCGATCGCTTCTCCGCCACTCTGTGCGTCTTGACTATCTTAGTTGTCGGGATCCGTGTCACCCTCTTTTGGCTTGTCGGTGTTCTCTGTTCGCCGCTAGTTCCCCCGTTTCTATGCGCATTAGATCCGGTCTGAGGAAAAATCGGTTCAAAGTTTGACACACCGCTCGAAACGCACTGCCCACTTTATCTTGAGTTTGCAAGTCCCACCACATCTCGCGGGCAAAATTTGCACGCTCAACACTGGCGATCTCCTTGTCCAACGTCACACAAGACCGCCGCAGGGCCTCCGTCGCTTCAACGCTCGCTCGAAGCTCCCATACCGTCTCGTTGATCAGTGACGTGTGTGTATCCAGCTCATGAACAATGGCGGACGACTCAGTGGAAAGGCGATCTACTCGTTTGCTTACCGACTCCAACTCGTCAGTGGTTGAAACACCAAATAACCAGTTCAAAACTTTACCACCCCCATCAATAATTCCTCTTTTTTTTCTTGAATTTTGCAGGGAGGCTTTCAATCCCTTGTAGTTGGCGGAAATAATTTTTAGACGGGCGAGCTCATCAGTTGCTCGAGCCCTGACAACACCAGTCAACCAAGCACTGGACTTGTTTTCACTAGTCGGAATTTTCTTGCTTTCAGCCTTTTTTTTTTTGGTAGAGGGGTGGAAGTCTCAGGAACCTCTGTCATGTGCACAAGGCTGTCATCCACTGCCTATCCCCTTGCGTTGATCAGCGAGACGGACAATTCAGGAATTTGGATTTCAGAGTTTCCAACGAGATAGACCATGGTAATTGCTGGTAATTCCTGTTTTCCAATTAGCCATCCAGGTAATTCTTCAATTAGTCTATCAGCTTGATGAAAAGTGAAATCGGTCGCAATGACCCATTCAGAATCAGAAAAAAAACGCTCCCCGATTGATTGGAAAAGGAGACCGTGGGATGACAACTTGATCTCTTTGCTGCCATCTAGTGGTGAGCAACATGACGGTCAACAGCGACAGCATAGGGTAGATGGCACTGCCTACCTTCCCGCATTCTATTACTGCGTCATCTACCGATGGCCAGGCCAGACAGGCCATAAGCAATACCGATTTGAGGAGAGCGATTCGCTGTTTCCTCACCCTTAATGGGTATCGACTTGTTCCGTCCCTCCTTTTTCTATCCCGTCCGCCGACCGCTCCTGCTCCACCTCAACGGGTTGATCTACCAGCTGTCTAACTGGTCCCGTCCGAACTGCACTCTGTCCTCTCTCCCCTCTGGTCCCACGAGTGATCCGCTTTGCCCGTTCCTGGTCATCTGTCCCCGACTCCTCATCTTCTGCTTCTTTCCGCCCGGTCCGTTGATCCATTTCGTCGGCCCAACTCACTTTCTGCTGTATTTCTAAGTCGACTGTCCCCTCCACACTAGACTCCGCTCCTTCTCCCGAGCTGGCCGGCGCCTTAAGTGCCTTAAGTGCCGGCGCCTTGTGTTGTGGTCTAGAGCGTCAACGTCTTGAAGAAAGGAATTGATGCTTTGGGATCAAACCCCAGCCGAACCCGTCATAAAACTGTAAGGAGCGCCCTAAGTGGCAGCATACATAACACAGGATTCTTGATTGCTTTCAAGGGTATGACGTTAAATATACTGTGATGTGTATCACATCTGGATAAAAACTGATCCAAAAAAGCGCCTTTGATCACGAGTGTGGAAAAGGCGCTATATCAAATGCATTACATTACATTACATTAAGGTCCAAAAGTTTCTTCATCCGCTCGACGTGAACCACATCCGATTTTCTCACGCCGGGTAGTTGCACCTCGTAATTCAGCGGTGTAATCTGTCGGATCACCACGTAGAGCCCATGCCACCGGTGCAGCAGCTTCTCCGCCCTGCCCACCTTCCGTGTAGGCCAGTATACCAGCAACTGCTGCCCTTCTTCATACACCTCTGCCTTCCTGTGGTTCTTGTCGTAGTACCGTTTTTGGCGCTCCTGTGCTGCCTGGCTTTTCCCATCCACCTCGTCAAAAGCTTTCTGTGGGTTACCTAGCATCCACTCTTCGTAATTCTCCGGGCCCCCCGACTCTACTGAGACTATTTGTGCCGGATCCGGATCAGCCCCGCATATGGCGTCCACCGGGAGCACTGGGTGGCGTCCATATATCAGAAAAAACGGCGACCGTCCCGTCGTTTCCTGTATACTCGTGTTATAGGCGAACCGGACGTACGGCAGTGCCGAGTCCCAGTCCGAGTGGTCCGCGCTCACGTACATCGACAGCATGTCGGCGAAGTTATGATTCAGCCGTTCCACCTAGCCATTTGCCTGTTGATGTTACGCCGTTGTTGTCCGATGGTTCGTTTGCAGCACCTGCAGAATCCCTTGCATCATCCGCGCCACGAAACACTTTCTCTGGTCCGTTGTCTAGCTTCTCGGAGCCCCGTGCCTAGGCAGTATCTCGTGAACGAAGAAGTCCGCCTCTCCATTCCTCCGGTCGCCGGTAAGGCCACTGCCTCCGCCCACTTCGTGACGTTATCCACCGCGACCACGATGTATCTGTTCCCTTTCTTCGACAGAGGAAATGGTTCCAAAATGTCCATCCCCGTTCAATCCCATGGCTTCTCCACATGAGACACCTCCAAGAACCCGGGCGGTTTCTTGTAGACACCTGTCTTCCTCGCCTGACACTCTCTACAGACTCTGACGTAGCGATCCACGTCCCTTGCTAAGCTGGGCCAGAAATACCACTGCTGTACCTTGTCGTACGTCCTGGTCCTTCCTAGATGTCCTGCCATGATGTCGTCGTGACATGCTTTCAGTATCCCCTCCCGTAAGGTCTTCTGCACACAGAGTCGCAAAGACGCTTCCCCCGGCTCGCCATCCGTCAACCGAGTCCTGAACAGTTCTGTTTAGTGTATTTCGCGGTTTCTTTTTCTTGCTCGTGGTTTTTGAACACATACGCCCATTCACTTCGTTGTCCCTCCTGAAGGTCCGATCGATCACTTTGTGTCACCACGTTAACTTCCAACTCCCCCGAATCATTGTCCGTCACATCGTTTCCCCCCTCTGCCAGCGGGTAACGAGAAAGCGCGTCTGCATCCGCATGCAGCCTTCCATCTTTGTGTGCTATGGTGTATTTATACTCCATCAGCTGCATAGCCCACCTAAAAAGCCGGCCCGCCAGGTTCTTCTTCGACTGGAGCCAACAGAGAGCATGATGATCCGTCACAATTCTAATCGGCCGCCCCCAAATGAAAGATCGAAACTTTTTCACTGCCCACACCAACGCGAGGCACTCCTTCTCCGTGATCTAGTAGTTTCTTTCACTTGCCGTCATTATACGATTTGTGAAAGCCAGGAGCCTCTCTTCTGCCCTTTGTCGTTGCAACAGAACCGCCCCAACGCCGTATCCACAAGCGTCCGGGTGAATCTCAAACTACGGACTGTTGTCCGGGTAGGCCAGCACTGCCGCGTTTGCGAGCCGTTCTTTTAGTTCGTCGAAGCTCTTCTGATGAGAAGTTCCCCAGATAAATAACGTCTTATCCTTCGTCAAATCCATCAGCGGCTTCGCCACTTCCGCAAACCCAGGGAAAAACTGACGGTAGTACGACACCAGTCCTAGAAAGCTCTTCACCCACTTGACCAGGTCTGCTCTCTTACCCGATATCGGTAACTGTGGGAACTCCTTCACTGCCTTCACCTTGTCCGGGTCCGGTCGCACGCCCTCCGCACTAATTCGGTGACCCAACGCGGTTATTTCTTTTTCCGCAAACCGGCACTTTGCTAGTTTCAGCTTCAAGTTTACCTTTCGTAAAGCACTAAGCACCATCACTAATCGTTGTCTGTGTTCCTCCGTGTTCCTTGCATACACTATTATATCGTCGAGGTACACTAGGCATACTGACCACCGTAGGCTCCCCAGCACCAGATCCATTGTCCGTTGGAAGGTGCTTACACAGGCCGAACGGCATGCATACGAACTGGAAAACCCCGTCCGCGGTAATAAAAGCAGTTTTCACCCTGTCCTCCTTCTTTATAGGGATTTGCCAGTACCCACACTACAGATCCATTATCGAGAAGATTTTAGCGCCATGCAACCTGGCCAATGTCCCGTCGATGCTCGGCTTTGGGTAAACACTATTCACTGTGAGCGCGTTTAGTAGTCTATAGTCCACGCAAAATCGCCACATCCCGTCCTTCTTCTGGGCCAGCAGCACCCTCGCTCCCCATGGGCCGAACGATACCTCGATGGCTTCTCTAGCTTTCATCTTCGACATCAGCTCCCGGTGAATAAGTTGCTCCTTGTATGCCCCCGATCCTAGTGACTGATATACTGGCTTCGCGTTGGGTACCAATGGAATCTAATGCTCGGCCATGTTGCACATCCCCAGTGGCTCGTTTCCTTTTGCAAACACGTCCACGAATCTCCCGAGGGCCTTCACCAACTTCTCCGTTTCTTTTTTGTCTCGCTCCGGGGAAATCTGCTTTCTAATATCCAGGTCCTCGTTGCCAGGAACGACTCCCTTTTTGTTGTCGACTCCGCCGCCTGTCCCTCCGGTCTCCCTCAAGCCTCCTTCGGTTCGGCCTCCTTTGTCAGCTTTCTGAACCCCTCCGTCTCGACCATTCCCTCGAACTCCACCATGTCCTCCTCGATCTCTGCTCTTTCACCTAAGACTGTTCCTTGGTGCACGAACGTTGGTCGATTTTCCAGATTGACTACCAATATGTGAAATGCTGGTCTGTTTCTCCTTAAAATTGCTCTTCCCGTCGTCAGGCCCTTTGCTTCCAATAGTTTCCTTTCCGGCTCGATCATCCATGCGGCGCCCTCTTGTCCGGGCTGGACTGCTTCCGTCTGCTGGACAGCTACTGCCGCCATAGATCTCGGGGGTATCCTTCTACCCTTACTGACTACGATCTTCTTCCTCGTCGCTCCCTGTTCCTCGGTTAGTAGTCCCACCGGCAGTTCTCCGAACCGTAGACGTGGCTTTCCTTCTCCATACTCTATCTCTAATCTCTTGAACTTTTTCAGCACGTCGTTTCCCAATAACAGCTCTATTCCGCTCATCTCCAGCACTAGTATTTTCGCCGTCACTTTCGCCGCCCCTATCTTTACTTCCACGCTCACTTTCCCCATCGGAGGCGTTTTCTGTCCGTTCACCATGACGATCGACGGTCCACCCCATGTGCGTATTTCTGTCCTCAGCCCCGCTGCCAGTGCGGGTGACATTATGGATACCACGGCTCCTGTGTCCACCACTGGACAACACACAAACTACAATTGACTGTTATCCTCACAAGAACTAAATGTAAGACTGACAAGCACAATAAGACTGAGAGCGAGCCCGTCACCCTCTGGCCTTTTTAAAGGCTCACTGGCGGAACCATCCGACACCGGCATCACATGACGCTCGCATCCTTGCTCGGCCAAACTCTCAACAGATCAATAACCCAACTAATAACTCAACTAACAAATCAACTAATAACTAACCCCGTTACAATATTGATTGATAAAACCAAGAATGATTACGAAAAGTATGGATGAACAATACACTAACATTTAAAATCAAGACAATATTGACTCTTTTTCTTTTTTTGAAGTCCATGGTATGCTTGGTTCCTGCAGATTTGACTTCATAAATGTTGACAACATTTTTTAGAGATACAATCCAAACCGTTCCATCAAGACTCCATTTTGCTTCGATGTTTGTAACATAGGCTCTTCTGCCTTTTATTAGATAGTATGTTATCACAGTTCTGTCTTTTCTGAAAGAAGGTACTGATTTACCAATTGAGATGGCAATAACTCCGCCTTCATGGGCTTTAAGTGTTTTCATACAATTCCATGTCCTAGAATTCCACATACAGACATTCCTTCTCCATAATATTTGTCCATTTACACCAAGATGCAGCACTCCATTTGTATGGCAATACTCGAGAAGTCAAGAGCCATGGATAATTGTGTTGAATAGTTACTGCCTACTGGGAAAAAATACTTAAATCTTGTTTTCATACATAGGAAAAACGTATATGTCGACATACCTTTGTCAGACGAACTAATTTGTTCCGATACAATTTTATGAAAAACATTTACATGTATTTACAATATTCGTATCAAATTAAGGCCTGTCTTGGTGTACGGAAGCACGTTTCAATGTTGTGATTTCTAAGTCCACAATTAGTGCGTCTCATATCAGTCTGTTGCTGTGGGCGATAAATTTGACCTTGTTGCGGAAAATTTACTTACGGTGGTTGCTGAGAAAAGGAAGATTTCTGAAATGGCCGAGCTATTTGCTGTGTGTGTACTGGTGGCTGTTGAGTTGCCTGAGGGCTTTGTTGAATTTGCTAAAACGGTTGGGGTGGGTGGTGTTTTGGCTGAGCAGGTAGCTGCGGAGGAAAGTTGGGTTGCGTAAAATTTGGATTTTGGAAAGGTTGATCGCCTTGACCAGCTGATACTGCAGGTTGTTGCTGAACTGCCTGTGTAGTTGGTTGCTGAAACCTATTACCGGGCCAGGATTTAAAATTATTACTCCCCTGTGTTGGGTCCGGGAAATTTGATTGATGAGGCTGAGTGCGGTTATTAGTTTGTACAATTCTTTGTTGATTGCGGATGATATCATTTTGGCTGTTAGGTTGAATTAGACTTCCAAGCATACACATTGATTCTGTTAAACGACCCATTTGCTGTTGAAAGTCTGTATTTTTTTAAGGCTTTTGATATGTTGTAGTTAAAACAGGTTTGTTTCCAAATTTCAGACTTGTTGCTATAGCATTGATTGATTCGTTCTGTTTTTAAATTGCTTCAATCATAATGAATTTTGAGTTTAGTTTGAGTATATGTTACAGTATTCACAAATAATCTTTTATCTTTATCATTTTGTTCAAATTCAACTCTTTTTGCATATTTCTGAGTAACTGCAACAAATTCTTCGAAAGTGGAAACTATTTTGTAGCGCACTATTTGCTGTAACTCTGGTTCTAGGCCTTGTAAAACATTTTTTGACAGAAATTTTAATTGAGAAGCCAATTCCTCTTGAGACTCCAATTTATTAGATGTATATAGGCCCGTTGATAAATAGTTTTTTAACGAAAAGCATAGTTTAAAATATTTTGTTTCGGCTTCCTTTAAATTTCGTCAAATTTGTCTCTTAAAAGTCGAAATCTTCGTCTCCGTGGAAATTTTCTTGGAATAGCCCATATATAACATAAACCAATTTTAGACGTTTAGTTCAAGTTTTTCAAGACTGGTCAATGCCATTTTAAGTCATCTTGAAAAAAAGCATCTGCGACTTAAAGATTACTTCTAATGGTCTTAATGTCCGTATATTTCTGATACAAAGGTAAGAAGTATATCTATTTTAACAAAGGACCCTATTTAGAGTCGAACACTGGACCTTTATGATAAATCGGCAGCTCTCTAACCATTACGCTATCTAGTTCGTTATACATATTAGAAATTATATAGTAAGATTATATCAAACGGACTTTAACTTTTTTCCTTAAGTTACAGTAAATGATAAATTTTTAGAAAATCCTGATAGAGAAAAATTTTAAACTCTTCAGATTACTTAAAGAGTTCTTATGTCCGCTTTATATTGATGTACTAAGACCGATATAATCGTCAACAAAAATCGATTAATATCAAGCTATAAATGGTTTTATTTATAATATCTTGTTGGCATCTTGAATAGATAACTTAAAGTCGTCTAAATTTGATCTCGTCTAGGAGGTCTTGGAATGACGGGTAAAAGCCTTGTTCAAGACAAAATTTTCTATCTAGGAGAGCTTTTATTTTAGCGTAATCCTGAGTATAGCTTTCCAAAATATTTTGGAAGAAGTTGTTTGCTTTTCCGGTCATTTTGGTAGTAATATGTCAATAATAACTAAATTATTCCGGTTTGACATGCAACAACATTGTCAAAGAGTTTTATCCAGCGGCCAAAACGAACTGCTTGACCTCCTGTATAATTTTGAATATGGTTTAACGTAGTGATTGCTCAATTTTATTTTTTCATTTATTTTCTGCAACATCGTTGCCTGCGGGTTTGAAGCTCTTAGTTGGGTCACCATACGTCAAATGTTCATCGTAGAATTGATATTCATCGCTCTCTGATGTGTTTGATGATCGTGGTTTTCGAAAATTCGAAAGTGGTTGTTGACCAACCGCTTGCCTCATTTCTGTAGTCTCTTCTCCTGCCGTCTCTGTCGCTGCGGTCTCTAGAGGTAGATCCCCCTGCTGGCCGGTTGTCTGCATGTGTGTTGGTTCCAGCCATGTTTCTTTATTTATTTCTTCTTCCCTCTTTTTCGTCTCTTCTTTCTCTGTCTTTTCTACTTTCGTTTTCGTTTCTTTTTTCAGCTCCTTCTCTCGATTCTTCCTCTCTGCCTCTTCTGTGCTGCTTTCTGCCTCCCATATAGGAATTCTCGTCCCGATCGAGTCCCAAAGACGTACCAATTTGGTCACGTCAATTTGGCACGTATGAGACGGCTCAAGTATAAGACATCTAAAAGCGATCCCTTCTAAAACAAAAAAACCACCGAAACGCGGCAATTTTCACAGCCCCATGTAAACTAATATTATCCATTCCATTGATCACATTTTGGCTCCAACAAAACACTTAGAAAATTTTATAATTATAGCGCCCTTTGTTTTTATGCGGGGACAAGCGAAGTTTTCATCCACCGTCCCGAAACTCCTAATGATAGACTAATAGAGTAGTATTGAATGTGGGAAATAATTTTTTTTTAAATAATAAATGGCACCACTTGTTCGGGTCGTCCGTGGGTAAAAAAAACGTTTACTAAATCGGGATTATTTTTATATCAAATTTTCCGTATCAACAAGTTTAATTAAGCCCACCCACCACAGATAAGAAAGAATTTTCACGAAACCCGCAAATAGACCAAAAACCCGCCCAAAATCCGCCCTAATAACATCCCACAGGACCCCCTTGGAAGCCAAGAGGGAAAAATTGATTCGTTAGCAAAATAATTTGCGGAAGAAGTTGGAAAGTTGGGAATTTGATCGGAAAGTGTGACAGTCGGTTGAATGGTCACCTGTAGGGTTTCTTGATTACCTCCCGGATTGTTGCTGCATCCTTTAAAATCGGTCCCGCCTTGATGTGATGATTGAGCAATTTGATTGATTTGGTTGGTGTTTTGAAATTTGAGCGTGGCTTCCACAGTTACACTTTCGCAAGATAGTCGCATTGGTTGCGGATGGATTGTAACGTTGAGTGGATCGTTGCTATGCTGAAATTGCTGAAATCCATGAAAAAAAAATTATTTTCCCTTCTTATAAAATGTCTAAATTATCTGTAAGAATGTCTCCATCCCCGTCGATGGAAATATTCTGCGCTTCGTGTTCGTTCAAAGCGTTATTGAAATTAGTATAAGGGGTTAAAGATACAGGGTTCTTGATAGCTTCTAGCGTAGAGCTTTCTTGTTCAGTCGGTATGGGCGAAAATTAAGGTTTTGCAGGGCGAGGGTTATTTGATAAATCGGCGAATCGATTAAGTACAGTAAAAAGATTATCTGTGTTCTCTGCAGCACATCTATTATTAGCTACAAAAATCTTGGAGTTATTATTCTGAATGAAAGAATTATTATTTTTGACTTTTCGCTGTTGAGATTCCAAATTGCCGTCGGCAATGAGGTCTGTGTCAGGGATATTGATAACGGTATGGGTAGTTTCGCCCGAAAAAACTTTACGTCGACACCTATTCGATTTAGTTTCGACAGGTGGCGACAGTACCTCGACAAATATGCGAGACTATTTCGACAATTTTGCGAATGTACTTCGACAAATATGCGAATGTACTTCGACAATATGCGAGACTATTTCGACAAAATTAGGTTAGGTTAGGTTAGGTTAGGTTACGTTAGGTTAGGTTTGGTTAGGTTAGGTTAGGCTAGGTTAGGTTAGGTTTGGTTACGTTAGGTTAGGTTAAGTTAGGTTAGGTTAGGTTAGGTTAGTTAAGTAAAGCCAGGTAAAGTTAGGTTATTGTCGTCTCGCATTGATTGTCGAAGTGATCTCGCAATTTTGTCGAAGCTCTCTCGCAACCTGTCGAAGATACGTCGTGTCACTGTCGAAGTAAAGTTTTGTCGGGCGAACGTCAGCATCCCTGTGTCAGGGATATTGATAACAGTATCAATTAAACCAGTGGGCTTCACAGAATTTTCTATGGCTCTTTTTGAAAGCTGATTTGTCAAAGTTGGTGATTCAGCCTCAGAGAACACCAAGGTTTCTGTTTGAACGTTTTCCGGAAATGTAAAAGGTTAAAAAATAGGCTTGTCGATTGGAGAAAAAGTACGCGATATAATAGAAGTATATAAGATATAGTAGTAAGATATAGTAGTAAGATATAGAAGTATATAAGATATAGTATAAGTATATAGATTTTCTTTGTGATGGAGAAAAGAAATCAACTTATTTGGCGGCGAAAGATTTGGGAGATTTGTTTCGATTATGTTTTTTAAACAGGGTTTCAGGATCGGAAAAACGTACAAGAGGAACGTAATTTTTATTTGATCGAGGAGGACTATGAACAGGGAGATCGTTGAGCAATCGGCGTTTTTGACTTAAAGATGTACGTGGGGTGGATGAATTAATAGGAGTAGAAATATTTGAAATGACCCAGCTAGCACCGTATTTCCCAATTCATTACCTGGTCGTGACCTGGCATCGAATTCGCTCCCGGCTTTTTTGGGCACTTCATACTATTGATTTGGTAGTAATTGATTAGACTATTGTGGCCAATTTGCTCCAAATGGTTGCTAATCGGTACTTCATTAAAAATATTGGCCCATTGTGACCAATTAGCTCCCAAAGGTTGCTAATTTTGACAAAATAAATTTATCCTGCTATCACTGTTAAAACGGACACGGTTACCACTTTTTCGGGGTTACCAACCCCGAAAAAGTCGGTTATCCCCCCAAATTTTCATATTGACCCTAAATTTTCAAGTTTTTGAATGCTAATTTTTAATTTAATCTATACATAGTACTTAAAAAAATATTAATTTTCATTATTTTAAGAATAACTCAACTAGAAACTATTGGTGGCATTACTAGGTAGTAATACCTAGTATTACCTAGTTACCTAGTAATACCTAGTTTTTTTTTCACTACTTTACCTAGTTCTACTTTACCTAGTTTCTCCCCGGGCTACTTTAGTAATAGTAAAACCTAGTTTTGAAAAAAAAATACCTAGTAATAAGAAAAACATTACCTAGGTAATTTGACTTTTTTTTACACTGTTGTTAAATGAATAAAAAATCAAAATGTCTGTTAATTGTAATTTATCGCTTATCGCTATTTATTTGTTACCTTAGTTCCCTTTCCCTGACAGGGCCTGACCCCTGACAGAGTTAGTCTATCTACTTTTTATTGGAAATTGCATGCAATTCTGCATTTGAATAACTCTACGTTTAAGTATGAATATGAAATAAATGGTTGTTTTACCAGCATTTCTTAGTTTTGTAATGTATTTAACTGTATTTCAGGGCCTTAATTAGTTTGTCTAGCAACTCTTTATTGGAAATTGTCACATTAAGTCACACATCTTAAGAGTCAACTTTATTTCACTCGCAAGCTGCACCTGAATAACTCTGAGTCTTACTCTCACGTATGAATTTGTTCATAGTTTTCTAAGCATTTCTTATGTTTTTGATATATTGTATTGTATTGAAGAGCCTAATTAAGTTAGTCTATGTTCTTTCCTTTGGCAATTGTCACTGCCTTCATTGGCAAGTGAGTCAACTTCATTTCAATGGCAAAGCGAATGCATTCGCATAACCCGCAAGCAGGCAATTCACATAACGATGAATACATGCCGATGATGAACGCCGTTATGCTGTCTTCAACTGCTTTCAAAACGTATTGGACTGACTATTACGTTTTTCTTGAATCTGAAACTCTGTGCTGGTTTAACAGAAATTTAGATTCATAATTTATTCAAAACTTAAGTTGGAGAGATAATACAAAAGCATAATCGAAGAATCAAACTGCTCGCCCTGTCATTTAATAATCATAATCGAAGAATAAAACTGCTCGACTTGCCATTTAATTTTTATCGCATTTTAAAAACTAGGTATAACTAGGTTACCTAGTTTAAAATTACTACCTAGTTTTTTGCCGCTACTTTTTACTATTACCTAGTACCTAGTTTTTCGGCCACTACTTTACCTAGTAATTTTTTTAAACTAGGTATTTAGTAATAGTATTACCTACTTTTTTTTGAAAACTCGGTAAAAAGTAATAGTAATACCTAGTTTCAAAAATAACTAGGTTGCCATCAATACTAGAAACTATATAAAATATATAAATTAACCATTTTCTGAATGAAATTAAGTATTTTGAGGATAATCAGGGTCATTCTGAAAAGTTAGTCAGCGGTCCAATTTTTATTTTATAACAATGAAGTAATTGTAGGCTTCACTGGAACTTAAAACTTACAAACTAAGTGGGTTTTCATCTAACTTGAACAAAAGTAATTTAATTTCTATGTTATCTTGTCTTTAAACACCATTCTGGAAAATGGTCATTTTTTGGAACGCAGTCTTTTTTTCAATTTTTCAATTTTCCTTTATTTTAATTAAGGTAATATGACTAATATTAACGCCTGCTGTACTGCCTTATTAGCACCATAAATTTTATTGTTAAATTCTTTGATTTTGCACAATATTTCCATTTTAAGTTTCATCTAAAAATTTCCCTGAAAGAAGCAAAAAATTCCTAAGTCCATAAAAATAACGTGAAACTGCATAATATAGTCACAAATTACATTACAATAAAGTTAAGTTGGTTGAGTGGTTAACAAATCGGATTCCCCCCTCAAAAAGATGATGGTTCAACCCTGGTTCAAGTCAAAAAAAGAAAAGTAATAATTCATTTTACGGTCAACGTCCGTTTTATGGGAGTATTATTCTGGTCGTGACCAGGGAGTCTTATAGGCGGTAATATGGAAGAAATAGGGTATGCCCAAGTAATTCCCACTGGCTATGACCCGGGGAAAAAAACGTATCCAGGTAGCAACTCGGGCATAACTTGTGCTAGCTGGGGACAGGCAGCACTTTTTTTATGATGGAGGAAATTTCGGCCCCAGAGAAGAATAGAAGGGAGAGAAAAGAAAGAAAAAAAAAGGGGGAGATGAAGGTTCGAATGGGTTTAAGTTCCCCTTGACCCCTTCACTTTAGCTTCTTCCTTCCATTCTTCCCTGAGGCCGAAGTCTCCCCCATCAGTCCAACAAAAATTGCTGACTTCTTTTTAAAAAACATAATTACTTTGCATATGAAGATTTTTCTTTCAAACTTGGTTGGTATGTAGGAAACGATGTTTTCTATCAACTGTGCAAGTTTCAGGGCGAAATCATGATAAGAAAATTTATAGGGAGAAATACGCGGAAATACGTCTGGTCTCGTCCAGTCCCTCTGGGAATAAAGTGGGCAAAAGCAGATATTTTCGGGAGGTTAAATATAATATCTTCCGACAATTGAATGGATAACATATAAGTGAGAAATATTGGCGGGTGATTCCAACACGGAGTCTGAGTGCGCAATCTTGTACAAACGTATTAAAAGGGGAAATAGTAACCCACATAACACAAGTCAGTCCGGTGGATGTCCAAAAGATGTCAATTTCGGACATTGGTCCTATCCTTTGGATGTCAGTTGGAGAGCCTAGGAACATCCCAACAGCCGAAACGGAGATCCAAGGGATGTCCTTTTTTTAATTTTTGTCCGCCCTAGCCAGCGCCAAAGGATGTTCTACCAACATCCGAAACAGACATATTTCGGATAAAATTACAACATGTTGAGGATAATGTTTAATACGTTATTTCCCTAAGCGCACTACTTTGTTATATATGGCCACTACCAGACTCAAACACTGAACCTTTGTGTTGACAAGCCAGCATGCTAACCACTAAGCTACTCGACGTTGCTATTAATGACTAAATTATATCGACATTATTATAGCAGTTGCTATGGACAACACTCAAGAGCCAGTGGTTGTCCTCGTGACAATCACATGCTCAGTGCATGCAAGTCCTTACCATAATGGGTAAGGACACATTCACCAGTTGCCCTATAAAAGCGGAGTCTTAACAAGACTCCGCAGGACTCAGTATCGTTACTCTGTGTAACACGTATATCTTATACTTGTGTGTGAAGTCTCTCAATATACTGCATCTTCTTCCATCTATTGTCCAACTTACTGAGCATGTAACTAACCTGTTACATTTTGCGACCTTGCCTGCGCGACGCTGTAACCACCATCTCTCAGCCCGAACCTACCAATACCTACGTAGAAGCATCAAGTACTACAACCCGCTGGATACTCGCGGACGCCATTTTCTTCAAGACGTTTACAAGTCTTCGCGTTAACAGTAAGATAAATCAGTTTTGATCACCCTAGAAGAAAAAACCATAAAATAGGATTCATGAGAATTTCCAATTGAATATAACAATCGCCTTTGAAAACTGGTATCTCGAATCTCAAACCGTACCAAATCTCAACCATGTCAACAAACCCAATTACCGAACTCATTACGGCACTAAACCGTCGTGAAGACATAAAGGCCATACCCAATTTTAGCGGCAATGCTACAGACCAATATATTTCGTCGTGGTTATCCGAAGCCGAAGCGATAGCAAAGATCCACAACTGGGACGATGCCGTAAAAAAGACAAATTTTGCATCTAGACTCAAAGGACCCACACTAAAATGGCACTCTCAATGATCTACGTCTCATCCGAACGACAGCTATACACAATGGAAACAAGCCTTAAAAGATCATTTCAAACACCCAGCAGATAGAGACAAACAACTACAAAAACTGGAAAACCTTACCCAAAAACCAAACCAACCCGTCCGAATGTATATAGACAAAATAAATAGTTGCTACAACGCCCTGTACGATGACCGCAATAACCAAAACCTAACAATGAAAAACGACTTGTTAGTCAAAATCCTTTTGAAAGGAATTCTCAAACCAATAAAAACTTTAATGGTTCTAAACCAACTTCTCCCAGAAGTCACCACATGGGAAGACGCCCAAGCCGCAGCAATTCGTTGTGAAACTACCCTTTACAAAACACAAGCCAGCGGTGGTACATTAGAACTTCCAACCTTATCAACCACCAACGACAACATACTAGCAGCAACAATCATCCAAAAACAACAAAAACAGATTGAGGAATTACAGAAACAACTTAACAAGATCAATATCTTAATTGGAAAACAACCTTCTGATTTTTATTCCAAATAATAGATACTTTGTTTTCGTAGTATGACATTGTAGACATTTTAGTATGAATTTTAGATCAAATTTTTATTAACACCTCTAACAAAAGTGCAACTTTTTAAACAAAATTACTAAACTTCTACTAAAAATTCCATTCTTACATAAAACATTTTTTTTTTTTTGAGAAAACTTAATTTTTCTTGTCTGTACCACTTCCAATTCTTAATTCGTCTCTTGCTTAGTCGACCAAACATGAATGTTCACAGCTATCCATTATGGAACATCACCACCGTTCAAATCTTATAACCTCAAGCCAAGCACACTCCTATCACATTTTTCACCTTGTCGAAGATTTTGTCCTTCCGAAACAGGCCAATGTAGTAGTGACAATGCAAACAAGTGCTGTCGTTTCTCGAGCAAATTCTGGCTTGAAAGAAAGTTTAGGACTTACCGTATCCCAAAGAAGAATCAAAGCAAATATAATCATATGAAAAGAAAGAAGATATTGAACAATTCGCCTACAAAATCTCTGTACTCACCCAGCCTACAAAAGGCAAAGTACACTTCAACGGGGAACTGAGTAGCAGACGTGCTACGACGGCAGGTTATTGCTGCCGTCAACTCAGGAAAACCAAGGGATCCCATGAGAGAGTCGTTATGAACTCTATGAGAGAGTCGTGTTGACTCAAATGAGCCGTTATGGACTCAGAACAAAACAAAAACGAGTCAGGTAAGACTCAGAAAAACGTTGCGTATACCTTACACTATATTCGACACGCCACTTGAATTTCATTTGGTTCAACACCGGACCGGAATGTTGCATCGAAATACTGTTGCCCTTGCCTAATCCGGACATTCGTTATATTGTTAACCACTTTCGTGTTTGGATTTCCACTCAGCACGAAACTCAAAAAATATTTGATGGTGGTATGACGCAAGTTTATTGTGTTAAATTCAATCTAAATGATGAATTTAAGTTTTGTCGACCGAGGCAAAACCGTAGTCAAAGTGAAACTACGTAACAAACACTTCTGGCCTAATGTGGCTCCCAAAGTACGTATTCATGACATTCACTTTAAATTTAATCCAAGCAACAGCCACTGGAACGTGTACAGCCCTACTTCAACCCATTGCTGCCACATAGATGTTTGTGAAAAATATGAATGAATTTTGGGCCCCGTTCAAAGACGCAAATTCGGAAAATATCAAAACTTGATCGTGAAGAGATTGCGTGGATATGCGAACGTCATTTGCTACTCCAAACAATAATTTAAAAAAAAAAACAGCTAAACCGTCACACCAAAAGTTCTTTAATTTAAGTATGGAACGAAGATGGTCTAGTTGCAAAAACTATCGACGATCAAGTAACGTATTTCCAAGCTTAGTGATAGAGGTGATATGCCTACAAATGAATTAAACGGATACATACAATAAGATTATATTTCTTCTGATAAATGTGCACAAATAAATTTCATTTTACAGAATGAACAACTGAATTTCGACTGTTGGAGTACAAACATACCACATTTTACTACAGGTTTCAAACTTTTCTTTCTACACAAAGGCATTACTACTGTCCTTGACGCTACAAAGTTAAGGTCCCCTGTAATGAAAAGGTAGCTTGCCGAGCTAAAAATTTCGGAACCAAACAATTGACTTGGAAATGATTGCACAAATCAAAAGGGAAAGCACTATTGTAATCGTTAGCTGAATAATTGTTCCTTCTAGCTGAACGACAAGTTCTTCTTCAGAATTTGGATGCAAAACCTGGAAAAAAAATTTTCCCGATAACAAGCAACTGTTGATCACCACATACGAACCAAACTACGAAACATTACAGTGCACAAAAATCTTCTTAAAAATTGGAACGCTATTTTACCCTAAAACTTTCGCCTAAATAAGTTACAACAAACGAACCAGTCGATCTGATAAACATTCATGAACTGAGAGAGCTACGAAAAAGAAACTGCTTCTTAATACCCCGAGGCTAACAACAATACGTCGTGAGCAATGTTAGCTCTAAAGCTACAAAAGACACAGTTTTGGCTTTGTCAAGGCTACAACGCTTACAAACGAGTTTGGCGCCATGCGGAAGAAGCAACGTTAATTCATATTTGGACACATAATTTTTCAAAAAAGGGAGGAATGGTTACAGAGTTCTCTGCTTAACGTAAAATACTAACATATTCTCATTATAACATCCTTTGGTAACGGCTTGTTGAACAAACATTAAAAACCAAAAATGCTCTGTTCTTTTGAATATTAATATTCATTTCTTCAAAAAAGGGAGGAATATAGCAGTTGTTATGGACCACACCCAAGAGCCAGTGGTTGTCCTCGTGACAATCACAAGCTCAGTGCATGCAAGTCCTTACCATAATGGGTAAGGACACATTCACCAGTTGCCCTATAAAAGCGGAGTCTTAACAAGACTTCGCAGGACTCAGTATCGTTACTCTGTGTAACACGTATATCTTATACTTGTGTGTGAAGTCTCTCAATATACTGCATCTTCTTCCATCTATTGTCCAACTTACTGAGCATGTAACTAACCTGTTACATTATATCTATCAGACTTTAAACTTTTTTCCCAAGCTACAGTAAATGATAAATCATTGTAAAATCCCGATATAGAAAAGTTTGAAACTCTTTATTTTACCCAATTAAATAATCATTTTATAAATAAACATAATTACACAACAAAAAAGTTATTTTCGGACCCTTAAAAACCCAGATTGGGACTCATTAATTAGACTGACAAAAGCAGTCTTTTATCGGACGGTCACGCAAACAACGTCTTTTGTCCCAAATAAAACCAGGCGTTTTGTCTGGGATAGCACTGTTATAATGTTGAGGAGACTGACTGACTCGCTGAAGGTCGAAAAGAGTTGATAGAGAAAAGAGCTGATGTTCACTGGTTCTCTCGAATAAATTTAACTTTATTTTGGTGCCATTAAAAACTCTTATCAGTAGATTTTAACTTAAGTATTACAAATTTCCAAATATTGCTACATTTGTCATAGCTATTGAGTGTATGGTGCTTCCCTAACCGAATAGGGAATAGGGGTTCGCGATCGAAGGAGAAACAACTCAAGAAAATGCTTGGGACGATGTCAGTTTTGCCTCAGACATAGTTACGCCTACTCCATTCCTCCCTCATGGTTTCCACTGTTTCTCTACAAATACCTTGAACCACTCTAAAGTCTAATTTCTATTTGTACAACATAAATTTTCCGTAAACAAACCATGTTTTGGTTCAAAAAGTGTTTTGTAATCAGCATTTTTTGGTGTATTTTTCATTCATTCTCATCTAAGTGTTAAAAAGACCTATTTGGTTGCTTGATAAATGTAAAGTCCTATTAAGGATTTCTGTATAACATGAACGGGCTGTACTTATAGGGCCCTCTAAAGGACGTTCGTTTAGTTCATCCGTTGGACGTCCTCCCTAGTAGAACGAGATATCTTTTAGATATCTTAAAGACAAAGAGTTATCTACCAGAATCATATCTTATTGATAACTATCTAGTAACCTATTGTCATCTCTTAAAGATATCTTTCTTGAATATCTAATATATATCTTTCTTAGATATCTAAAATATATCTATTATACATCTTTGATAGATATTTTATCTTTGAAATCTTTGAAATCTTTGGAAATGGTTTTAAATATACTACGCCACTTCTGTTTCACTTTTTCGTATTATTTATTCAAGAACTGATATTTTGTCTACTGTGGGGATCGAACCTCTGACTTTAAGAATGGTAGTCTCTCTCGCTAAACACTATACAAACATGACATACTAAGAGAGCATAAATAAGAAATATACTTTTTTACCAATGGGATTTATGTTTTAACTAAAGGTAATAGATATTATCTGCAACATGTAGGATTCTAGGTAGACGATTTGCGGTTCCCTTGAAATCTTCAGCTGTTTTGCGTATAGAAATCGTATTATTAGCAAGCTATAAAATCTTGTTGGATTTTGTAAGAGTGCATGCAACCACTTTATTCCCAGATAGGAATTCTCGTCCCAATCGAGCCCCAAAGACGTACCAATGGGACGTCTGGGACAGGCTCAAGTATAAAACATCTAAAAGCAGTCCCTTTTAAAACAAAAAAAGCACCGAAGCGCGGCAATTTTCACAGTCCCATGTGAACGTACCTTATCCGTACCATTGATTACATTTTGGCTCCAACAAAACACTTAGAAAATTTTATAACTATCGTGTTTTTACGCGGGAACAACGACTCATCTTTAATAAACAGGGTATATCAGATAGCTCAGTGGGTAGCTGGCTGGAATTCGGCATCAATTGTCTATGGTTCGAGTCCAGAAGACTCCATTTTATTCTTCATTGATGTTCTTCACTGAATAAAATATTTCATGAGTCATCGTTATCTTGCCAAGAAAATTGAAATCCGATTCATAATTGGTGATATCAGAGTCATCCTAATGATGACTTTGGATGACTCTGGTGATATTACACAAATGGTATTATACAATATAATATCATATATAAGAAGCGAATAGCTCAGTGGTTAGAAGACTAGTTTGAAATGCCAAAGGTCCATGGTTCGAGCCCACAGTCGGACACTTTAGGCATAGCTGAAGATTTTATTGTTAATAAATTGTGGTGTAAAGTACGTACTTACCACGTTCTAGAGACGTCCCATGGGCTGTGCTGGGAACAGGAATGGGATGATGACAAGGCGGACATTGCCACATCCAAAACCAGTCCCAAAGACGAGAACCCCAAAATATGGGGAGTCCTTGGGACGTTGCAACCGTCCCAACACGACATCTAAGGGACGTCATTGGCGCAGGTGTGTGTTATCTGGGTTGCAACTAGCCAGTCGTACTATCGAGTTCATATCTAATCCGCCCATCCAAACAGTTAAATTATCCAAGCGTGATTAAACTACATTTTAAAAACAACAATGGTCCAATGTTCCTCCTTCGTTGGCTGCCGTTTTCAAATGTTTGCTAGAAACTCAGGACCTCAGCTCCTAGTAGGAGATTTGCAACTTTACCTTAATCTCCAATGTGTTGAAAAAAGTGGTGGAAAGTATATTTTGAAGGATTTTTTTTAAATTTGACATTACGATTTCAATGATTTGATTCTAAATAATTTGATAATCGAATTGTTCATTCATTGTGTCTCAATACCCAGACAACACGCTTGGTTTTAATTTGGGAAAAAAGACGTCTTTGTGTGATCGTCTGAATAGGCTGGATAAAATAAAAGTCGGCTTTTGGCGGTCTAATTTAGACGCACATATTTTTATTTGGGATAAAAAAGACGTCGTCTATACCGTCCGAATAGGCTTGATAAAAGACGGCTTTTGGTGGTCTAATTAATGGGTTTCAAACTGGGTTTTTTAACGGTCCAAAAATAATTTTTTTTCTGGCCGCAAAGATTATTTAATTGGTCTAAAAAGAGTTTAAATTTGTCTCTATCAGGATTTACTAAAGATTTGTCATTGTAACTTAAGGGAAAAAGTTAAAGTCCGTTTAATACAGTCTGAATATATAATTTGTTTAAAGAAACAAAAGAACATATAATTAAGTTTACCATAGTACGAGATAGTGTAGTGGTTGGTGAGGTGGCGAGCGAACATGAAGGATCAGGGTTCGAATCCATTTTTGGTTCTTTTATTTTTATTTAAATATCTTACGTAAAATGTTTTTATAAAGATATTTTCTAAATGTTTTATAGATATGATAAACGGGTGATGTTTTTGTATATATTTAAAAGATATCTGTGAGATGCCAACAAAAAAAAGGACACCAGAAAGATATGTAGATATCTAAAAGATATCTAAAAGATATCTCGTTCTACTAGGGCTTTTGAGGGCCGCAATGGATAGGCTGTGCCTTGGCTGATCGGCTCTCATTCAGAAATCCGACGGCTGAACTGTGCTATGTGGGAAACACAGAATAAAAGATAGTCCATGCGCAAAAATAAGAAAATGGGAATAAGAGCAAAGCAGAAATAAAAGAGTAGAAATAAAAGAATAAAAGAGTCGGGCAAAACGGACGTTCTGTTACAGTAGTAGAGTTATTGGAAGATAATAAAATTAATGATTACAATCAATAATTTCGAAAAACTATTGCACCCATCTATGTAGTGCTACAAGAACTGAGGGTGCCCATGTAAAATACCACTGCAACCGTACTGCAACTGCAACTCTGATCAGTAACCCTTCGGGTAACAGAATCCCTTTTCCTCATTAATTAGGAATTCTAATTCTATTATTATTAATTAGGATTTATCTGATCAAGTTGGACCCAGTTGTGGAATCCCCACGGGAAATTTGCAACAATTCCTCTCTTATGTCACAGTTTTATACAGAATCCGTAGGGAAACAGTCCGTAGAAGAAAATATTTTTGATTCCTAGGAAATGTCCGAAATTTCATTGAAAAAATAGCATTTTCTAGGTCCGTTCGAGTTTGTTGTTTCCCGTTCTGTACATCTTTTTTGGCAAACGGGAGCATTAGTTTAAATTCTCAGCAATAGATAACGTTAGGATATAATTTTTTAACTGTCAGCTACCTGCGTTATAGCAAGGTACAGCATGGACTACTTAAGCTAGAGGACGGGACTCTCTTCCTATCCCGCCGTGTTATGGCTTGTCGGGTGGATTTTAATCATAATTTTTTAAAAAAGGGTCAATCGGTAGAGCTTTGAAAAGCGATTCGAAGTCTCCAAAGCACCTTTCTAGTGAAGTTATGAAATTAAAAGATATTTACATTTTAATTTTGAGGGGACGGGAGAGGTGGTCGTTGGTTGTCTCCACCTAGCGGTAAGAATTCCAAACTCTTCTTTGGATTAAGAAGAAAACAAGCAGAAAGCGAATCACAATGACAACGTCATGAAAGTGTTCAGTGATAAAACTCATTAACTCAAATCGTGCAGTGAAAGAAATTCGTTTTCAGTGAGAAAAGGTATCCCAGATAACACACACCTGAGCCAATGACGTCCCTTAGATGTCGTGTTGGGACGGTTGCAACGTCCCAAGGACTCCCCATATTTTGGGGTTCTCGTCTTTGGGACTGGTTTTGGATGTGGCAATGTCCGCCTTGTCATCATCCCATTGCTGTTCCCAGCACAGCCCATGGGACGTCTCTAGAACGTGCTAAGTACGTACTTTACACCGCCATTTATTAACAATAAAATCTTCAGCTATGCCTAAAGTGTCCGACTGTGGGCTCGAACCTTAGACCTTTGGCATTGCTAACCAGTCTTCTAACCACTGAGCTATTCCCTTCTTATTTAAGTCATTATATTGTATAATACCATTTGTGTAATATCACCAGTCATCCAAAGTCATCATAAGGATGACTGATATCACCAATTATGAATCGGATTTCAATTTTCTTGACAAGATAACGATGACTCATGAAATATTTTATTCAGTGAAGAACATCAATGAAGAATAAAATGGAGTCTACTGGACACGAACCATAGACTATTGATGCCGAATTCCAGCCAGCTACCCACTGAGCTATCTGAGATACATTACATTCCTGTTTATTAAATATGAGTCGTTGTTCCCGCGTAAAAACACGATAGTTATAAAATTTTCTAAGTGTTTTGTTGGAGCCAAAATGTAATCAATGGTACGGATAAGGTACGTTCACATGGGACTGTGAAAATTGTCGCGCTTCGGTGCTTTTTTTGTTTTAAAAGGGACTGCTTTTAGATGTTTTATACCTGAGCCTGTCCCAGACGTCCCATTGGTACGTCTTTGGGGCTCGATTGGGACGAGAATTCCTATCTGGGATTGTATTTACGATTTTCTATCTAGTTTTCTGATATTTAACATTCGATCGATATTAACTATATCGATTCTAAATAATTCGTCTGCTTTTGAAAAGTAAACAACTACATAGTACATACGCAGTGAAATCAGTCTCTGTTACTGCGACTTTCTTTAGTTAAATAACCTTAACATAAACAAGAATTATTAGTTTTTTCTTTTTCTTCGCGAACGTTCAGAGGGATGGGAGAGAAAAAAAATTGTTGTATGAAATCGTTCGAAAGCACTCCAAAAGCTTGCAAAACTTACCGCTAGGCGGAGACAACCAACGACCACCTACCCCTTCCCCCGTTGACTTATGATGAAGATATCACCGAAATTCAATATTTTCCGCATAGGGACAATTTATTAGACTATAGCTAATTTTTAAAGCTTAACTTATTAAATAAATAAAAAAAAAATGCTGGCCGACATAGGAATCGTCGAAGTGTCCCGTCCTATAGCTTAAGTAATCCATGGGTACAGTCCCTTGCATAAAATCGTGTGAAGGCTTTTCATTAAGGGTAAAAAATGTGTTTGAGACGCTAGAGGTCTCTCATAGTATGGCAAATTTGATTCCACTTTATGTGAATCAAAACGCGGTTTATTGATATACCGCGTATTCTGAGGGATTTGGAATTACGGATCTATGGGCTATTGGCTATTGCTATGGCTTAATGGAAAATGTGCACAATAGCTATATATATAACTATATGTCTAAATTAGACTTTCCACCATCATGGAGGAAAATGTATTAATTAATTACGATATTCGGCAATTAGTTGCTGGGGAAAAGAGTAAATAATAGGCTAACCGGTATGAATATAATCGTATCACATATTTTATAAATCAGATGGTGTATAGTTGTTATAGAATTTTTTAAAACAAGATTCCTTCGGTAATGTCCTTCGGGGGTTTTTGGTTTATCGCTATTAAGATACCAATAAATTTATTTATCCACATAATTTATATTCCAGGACAAATCAACTAGAAGACATGCAAAATGTAAGGGAAATGATGATAAACTATGATGGGTGGTCGAACAAATAGCTTGATGAATTTTTTTCAAGAAGTTTATTACTATCAACAATATGAATCTATGTTCAAAATACTTTAAGAAATTATTAAATATACTTCCAAGAACATTGAATTGAAATTTAAAATGCCAGATTGATACCGTTTGATGCCAGTGTTTTGCACCGGTGTTACATAAACTTTTTTGCGTGATAGGACAGATTTCACATTGGAATTTATAACTATTCTATTTCAGTAGTTTTTAGGTTTGTTACCCATATACCCTGGTTTAATTCCAGAGTTTTGCACAAGGGCCATTCTCATATTAATTTAATTTTAATGTTTTCTTTTATTTTGTTTGTTTTGTAGTTTCGCCACTAGATATATAGTTTCCTTATTAAAAAACATGGCTAACTAAAGTCAAGCATTTCGTTCGCTTTTTAAGATAGAATATTACCAACTTATTTTGAATATTTTTGCATTAAAAGTGGGTTGACGACATTGCTACCAAGAGCCACCATAACAGCAATCGAAAAAAATAAAAAGGGCACTACTACTTTTGGACACTATTCTAAATAATGAAATGACACCATTACCATTTTTAAATATAATTTAAAAAATTTTTTTTTTATTAAGTGGACAGTAAAACATATACAATTATTACCGTCACGAAAACTTTGGCAATCAAAACATTAATTTAATTAATAAATAATTTATTTAATTTTGGACACAAGAACTTGAAGTCCAAATGATATTTCTGAATTAATGAAGCATTTTATTTCATGTCGGTCATTGGGATTTAATTTAATAACCGTCCGAGTCACTAGTCACTAATCTTCTACCAATAGAGGGGGATAGAGGGGGTAAGTAATTTAAAATGCGCACAATTTAAAAAATATTTTCGTTAGCCTACTCAGTACCGCACAGTACACTTGATTCAAGCCTCTTCAATTCTGAAGCCCTTGAATGCTGAAATCACCCCTCACAATCAATAAGACGGAGTTGACCACCAAAAGAAACTCTGTGAACATATACAAATTTTGAAGGAACTTTTGGCTGGAAAGCTACTATCTCCTATACCTATAACTAGACTTTCTATAAGTAAGGTCGACAGTAAACTTATCAATTCTAAAAGCAACAATTAGAGTGTAATCATTAGGTTGATATACAACCGATGAAAGAAATTCATCATGAAAATAACCAGAATAAAAAAGATAACACAAAAAAAAAAAAAAAAAAAAAACCAGGATGAAAATTAACCAACCACTCTCAAGCACTGAGCCTGTTGAAGCTGGGTCAAGCTTAAGTCAGTTGGAGAGACTTATGGTAGACAGATTGGGTAGCACTGCTCTCAGTGTTAAACCAAAAGTTTTTCACAAGTCTGAATCAACCCCAACATTTACCTTCACTCCCATGGCAACCTGCACTATTCCTGAACCAAGCAAGAAAAATGAATTTGTATCAATCAAGCATTCATTAAAAAATTCCTTTTAAACAATGGTGGTGTTCATAAAAAAAGTTACAGGTTTTACACATTTTAATGTTTCAATAATGTATCAGATGACATGACAAGTTTCATTTTTTTATCAGACCACTAATGCAAAAGCTTTATGGATCTCCCAAACAACATAAGGTTATTAAATCGTCTATACTGCTTAACCATTTACACTCTCTAGCAATCCAAAATGTAAGATTTACAGAAGAAAATTATTTATTTGGAAAAAATTTTTTCCAAATAAATAATTTTCAATCTATTCAAATATTTAATTTTTTAAATAATAAGATTAATCTTATTTCGTTCATTTTTAGTGTGTCAGAATGGACGAAAAGTTATCAGCGATGTTGCCTTAAAATTGATCAAGTTGCCCAGCCCTATTACATTCACACGTAATGAGATCTTTGAATTTATATGTTCATTCTGAAAATTCATTTTCATTGTGTTTTACATTGAAACAGCCGAAATCCAGCCCATTTGCTTGGCTCCATCTACCGAGTTCGACCATACTACTGGTGATATCCTCCACATCAGCGGATGGGGCAAACCCTCTGACGGTATAATTATAATAAATTTAACTTATTGACTGTTTAACCTTTCAAATGATACTAATCTAATTACAGCTGGTACTGGCATCTCCCCTGTCTTGCACGAAGTCGATGTCCCATGCATTTCCAACGCTGAATGCGCTGCCACTTATGGTGCCACCATCACCGCTGTAAACATTTGCGTCGCTACTACTGGCGGCAAAAGATCTTGCAACGTAAGATTTCTATAATATTATCATTCCCATTGGCTTTTTCTCATTTATTTTTAAATGCATAATAGGGTGACTCTGGCGGCCCATTGACCTACATCAACAACGGTGTCCACAACCAAGTCGGAGTTGTCAGCTTTGGCTCATCCGCCGGATGCGAAGTTGGTCTGCCCGCTGGATTCTCCTGCGTCTCCTACTTTGCTGACTGGATCTCGTCCGTCACTGGTTTGGTCATTTAAATCTGCCCGATTGCTTTTGTTTCTCGTCGTCTATATCAATCAACCCAATAATTTGATGTTTCATTTTAAAATCCTTTGTGTCTTTCTTATCCAATGAAATATAACCGAATGGAAACTTAAAGCATTTTATTCTCTTCCAGTATTTATTTTTATTTTTTAAATTTTACGTGACTGAAATCAAGTTTAGTATTGGGATGACAACAGTTGATTTAAAAAATTTTCTAAATGACCGTGCAGTATGAAAAAACTGATAAAGAAGGATTGAACCCATTCGACCATGTATTCCCACCCCCATGGCGAATATCATGTTGTGTAAACATTTTAAAAAACAAACAATTTTGGTTGAAGTTAATAATAAACTTATTTACTTTTACCTTGGGTTATAAAACTGTAAAGTCTGTCTTTAAGGTAAATATCAATTTTGGAATTAAATTTCCCCTGCGCACTGTAAGATTTGCTTTAAGATCTCCATGATTTTCTAAATAGAATGTTACTCCTATTTTCAAAACACTTGGCATATCCTAAATTCCTCCGCCGATGCCAAATAAACGATAGTTAATTCGCCCAGGATCACTAAACATCGTCCGTTGTCTAGTTACTGTATTCAATGTATAATGTCATATTTTAAAATCCATTTCAGACGGTTTGAATATTTAATCATTAGATCTACATTATCAACCGCCAAACCGTGAGAAGGAAACTTCATGATGTACATTGTACATCATGAAGTTGGCTTAACCAACGCATTGGATCCGGATCCCAATTCAATATCAGTACAATGTAATTTTGAGTTCTCTTATAGAATATCGGTACACTAATTTGGGATTCTCCATCCTTGAGTCCGCTTGTCCCGCTCGACTCCCAATCAGACACTTAAGGTCGCTTAAGGTGCTCTACGGGACCCGCGAGGTCTCTCGAAGTCTCGAAATTGAATCCTAACATGATAAGGATTTTATTTTGACATCAAGTATAATCAACCTTGGTTAATAAATCATATTTACGAAACAGACTTTTTCAATTATGAGGTCTATACGGTTGTTATCTTGACGTCATTTGGTAACAACTGGATCAAACTCCAACAGCTAATAATTTACAAGTATAAAAGATTGGAGTCGAAACGTGATGAGATCCATTCGTGTCTTACCTGAATCTTCAGCAAACATGAAGGTTTTCGCTATATTGTCTTGGTTGCATTCGTCGTCACTCAGGTAAAAAAGAAATTTAAACTTTGAAATTATCTTTTTAAACAAAAATTTGATTCATTTGAATTTAGGCGGCTGCCAGGGACTTGTCCAAGTACCAACCTACCGAACGGGCTGTTCGGTCTTGTTCCCCCGTACACCGACCAAGAACACCAACTCTTTTGTCCCACCTAAACGTTCACCAACCGTCGATACCCGCGGTAAACTTAAATCTATTTAAAAAATTCGACTCCAATTTAAGAATTAATTAAATGTTTACGTGATTTTTTAGCTTTCTGTGGCCAGGCCAATGCTGCTGGACGTATATACCGCCCCCAACTCTCTGCCTTGGTAGATACTAAATATAATCAAATAAAATTAATTCTATTTCATTATTGTAAAATTTGAATCTCTGATATAAAAAGGCAAGTGGCTTTGTTCGTTGATGACAAATACTTCTGCGGTGGCTCCCTGATTTCCAACGAATGGGTCCTTACTGCTGCCCGTAAGTTTAAATTCCTTTTAATATAGAAACCGTTAAATACCTCAGTCTCACGGATGCTGATTGCTGAATTAAATGTGCAGATTACGCCGAAGGTGCCGTCTTCTTCAACATCTTGTTGGGTTCCCACAACGTTCGTTTGACTGCCGCCGAGGAACCTACTCGTGTTGAGGTCACTTCCTTCGACTACACCGTTCACCCCGACTGGATGTCTCTACGTATCCGCAATGACGTCGCCTTGATCATGTTGCCTGCTCCCATTAAATTCACACGTAAAATTCAATTCATTTATCGTGTCAACTGAAACACAAAATTAAACATTTAAATGTACAGCTGAAATTCAACCCATCTGTTTGAAGCCATCTATCAAGCTCGATCGCGTCGGTGATATCCTTCAAAACAGCGGTTGGGGCAAACCTTCCGATGGTAAAATTAAGAAACGATTTAGCATTTCAAAGTTCCTTATTAATAATCACATCTATTTAATTCACTTATCAGCTGCTACCGGCATCTCTCCTACTTTGAACGAAGTCTACGTGCCATGCATCTCCAACGAAGACTGCGCCCTGACTTTCGGCAACATTATCCAGCCAGGAAACATTTGCACCGACACCACCGGTGGACACAGTGCTTGCAACATAACGTTATTTTAAAAATAAAAATTTCTTGCTTCACATTAATCTATGTCCTAATTATTGAAATACAGGGTGACTCTGGTGGCCCATATTTGAGCTACATCAACGGAGTTGCTTACAACCAAGTCGGTATCCGGTCGTTATCGTCAGCTTTGGCTCTTCCACCGGATGCGAAGTCGGTTTACACTCGCGTTTCATACTACGCTGAGTGGATCTCGTCCGTCACTGGCTTGGTCATCTAAGCTATATAAACCATTCTGACGACGTCTCCACATTTAGCCTAATATTTTACTTTGCCATTTTTCAATTTCAAATAAATAAAAAACTAACGTGAAAATTTCGCGTGCTGCGCAAGCGCAATCATTCATAATATGGACAATTTTGACGTTAATATCTGTTCTGCGGGAGTGTTAAAATGATTTATTGGGTGGGGTGGTCCAAGCTTTCCAACGGACATCATTTGGAAAGTATACAACATGTTCACACAGACATATTCGCAACTTGATATAGCTATTCATCAAGCATTGTCAAAACCAATGCGGTGGTTTTATTTTTCACCACAACCTTAATGTGGCCGTTGTGCCATATTTTCACTATGGCGATTCTCTATAGACGTTTCTATATTGTGCGTTACGTCACTCGGTTGGCTTCAACCTGCAATAAGGAACTTCCTAGTATTTAAGAAAGAGTGCGGCAGGAAGTGGAGATCGATTCGTGTCTGTGACGTGTCTGTGTTATCAGTTATCACCTTGAAGATTCTAGCTGCTGTTTTTTTATTACACAGTGGCGGTTTGCTACTTAAAAACTAAGTAGTTCAGTGGCCCGCGCCACTGGTTTGTGCAAATCCACTTAAAAACGTGTCAAACACTGATTTTTTTAAGTGTATGCCTACTAGATTAGACTATTTTTCAAAAACAAGTGAAGAATGCCACGCTAAGTATAAAAAACCTTGCGATTATGCTGTTAGGAGTTTTGCCCTGAAAATAATTTTTAACCTTAAATTGGTAATAATTTGAAATAATACTATAAAATAAATAAATGAAATAAATAAACTTCGCCTATATTTTTTTGAAAATTAACTTTATTGCAAACCCATACTTTAGTTTCTATATATCCTAGGAGAAAATCATCAACGGCATGTTTCGTCAAAATTTCACCAAGTCCTTATCACCAAGTATTTTATTACAGTATAAAATTTTATTTTCTATAATCATATATTCGGTATGAACATATATCTCAGTTTGTAGAGCAACAGAGAACGATACCACATATAACATTATGATAGTGGGTTCGATTCTGTCATAGGCTCATAGCATAGGACTGTTTTATTTTCGATGTTTTGGACTGAGATTAAGTATAAGTTTACTTGAATTTAGTAGCAAAAATATAGTCAAGTAGAAATGCACAAAAAAGTGTTTTTTTTCAGTAGCAAACCGCCACTGTGTAGTTGCCTTTGTTTGCGCTCAGGTAACTACTCGTTTATGTAACTTAAACAAGTGAAAAAATGAATTTAAAATATTGACATCATTTCAATTTCTAAATAATTCAAGGCATTAGCCAGGGATTTAGTCAGATACAAACCGAGAGGCGTTTTATTTCCTCGACCTCCCGTCGAAAAATAAGAAACCCATTTTCCCCGTTAAGCATACAGCTACAATCAATACTAGAAGTACAGTATCCCGCAAAAAAATCCGAACGCGATTTTAATTTGGAAAAACATCTAGTGGGAAAAAAATGAACTATGAGTTACTACCTAATCTTTTTTCAAGGTAAAATTTGAGCGATAGACAATAAGGTAGGGAAAGTCCAGACATAGCCGCGAGGCATTCCTTTTAAACTCCTTTTCTTATATTTCCCCTTTGTTCTGTTACGTCTCAATGTTCCCTGAGCTCATTCAAAAATTGAATTGCGTCATTTGCGTGTTAATTGTATTATTTAGTTCATAGTTTGAAAGCCATGTGATAGAAGAAAAATTATATAGCGAAAATATTTTTTTCGGTTGATTACACATAGAACAATTAGGAAATAGCGTGTCCTTTCTTTAAAATTGTGTAAGAACTTTATAAAAGTATTCCACAATGTGAGCTACGATCCTTTATACTCAACAGTCAGAATCAGGGACTTTAACCACTACACCATGATCAGTTTTTAATTCGATATTCAGTTGCGTATTTATATTTATTAGAGACGCTCCTTGGATAGAAAATATTTTCACGTTGTCCCCTCACGATGAAATAATTTTTAATACTAGGCTGACTGTTCGGCGTGATAACGACAAGCTATAGAAGATGATCTCGTATTAATAATAGTGAAAATATTTTGAACGTAATCGGGATGCGAACCATCAATCATGAGATTGTCAGGCACGCACGCTAACCATTATACTACAGGAGTATATCTTTAGCGTGTTTCTCAATCAAGCAGCCAACATGAATCACATGAAATCACGCCAATAAAAACGTAAAGACAGGAGTTTATAATGCATTGTATTGCTCTCGAATATTTAAGAGATCCGCCCACAAATAGCCAACGGTTGAAGACATTACATGAAATTCATTTTGCATAAAAGTTTCCCAACAAGTTTCAATTTCCGCCCACAATTGATCAGAGTTTCCGAATACTGGAGTTGACATATTGAAATAAGGCCGTAAAGGTCTTTACGGGCCTTATTTAAAGACGAATGCCGCTGTTTGTTTTCATATACTTTTTTTCTAATTGAAAATCCGACCAATAGATGGAATTTTTCTGTTCGGATTTTTTTGCGGGATACTGTACATCAAAATTAAATCCAATTGATTTACACCTTGTGAAATTGAACTATTTTGCCATTTAGGTTTCTATGGTCGAGAGAATAGCACAAGCAGTCGTATTGTAGGCGGTACAGAAGCAGAACCCAATTCCCTGCCATGGTAAGTTAAATATCAATGAAAAAAGTTAAGACACTTTAAAAAAATAACTGTTGGGAAAAGGCAAGTGGCTATGTTCGTTGATGACAGATTTTTCTGTGGTGGTTCCCTGATTTCTAATGAGTGGATTCTCACCGCTGCCCGTAAGTCAAAACCCAAAATCAAACCACGTCAGTGGCCGGCTTTCTAAATTTTCTAGTGAAATAAAAATATTTGCTTTATTTGGTTCAATTTTGTTTGTTATCAGACTCTGTCGAAGACGCTGGCTTTTTCGACATTTTGCTGGGTTCACATAATGTTCGATTAAATGCCACCGCATGAAAGAAGAGCCTAGCCGCTTCGAGATCAGGGTCAACGTATCCATAGTTCATCCGGAATGGTCTTCTTTCCGTTTCAGGAACGATATTGCCTTGATAAAGCTACCACAACCCGTTAGTGTTACACGTATATAATAATAATTTAACTTTAACATCAAAGTCATCTCCAATGATTTTTCCATTTTAATTTTAATTGTGCAGCTGAAATCCAGCCAGTTTGTTTAGCTCCTCCTTCCGAACCGGATCACGTCGATGATATCCTCCATGTTAGCGGATGGGGCAGACACTCCGGATGCACGTCTAAATGTTTATCATAGTCTTTAATGTGTTACATCACTTTTTTTTCATGAGTAGCTCCTGGGATCTCTCCAGTACTGAGAGAAGTCGACGTCCCGTGCATCACCAACGAAGAATGCGCCTTAACGTATGGTGAAACCATCACGGACGGTATTATTTGCATATAGAAGACCCTTGGTGGAAAGGGATCATGCAACGTAATTTTTTTAAAACCAAATAATTATATTGTCGTGTTTAATTAAATTGAGTTTCCTGATGAATCTAATCAATTCAGGGGGATTCCGGTGGCCCTTTGACTTTTGTCAACAACGGCATTCACAATCAGGTGGGTGTGGTCAGCTTCGGTTCGTCTCAAGGATACGATAAAAATCTTCCGGCCAGATTCTCACGTGTTAGCTTTCACGCTCAATGGATCTCATCAATCAATGGCTTGATAATCTAATAAAATTGTATGGAAATCTGTTTCTGTTTCTTTAAATCTTTCTTCATCAGTCAATCAGTTAGGTTAATTCTTTAACACATTCCGCGCCCGATTCTATTTGATTAAAATCGCATAATAAAGAAGAGAAATAATTCGATCATAAATTTAATAGAATCATAATATCACTACAATCAAACATCTAAAAAATTACTTGTACTGTTAAAAATGATCGACTACAAAGGAAGCTCATCTATCAACAATTTCGAAGGGGGGAAGAAAAAGTCTCTAGATTCGATGACGTCCAATCACCGAACAACAACAACCGTGTAGTTTATAACGTGGATGTTTTCATCACAATCTTTTCATAGCATTCCACTTTTGCCCAACCGATCGGACCTTATTTTTTCCACAATGTTCACATATCGCAGAAAAAAGGACTCGGTGAAGCACACAAACATCCGTTGCACAAATTTAGGGATCTGGATTTTACTTTGTTTAAAGGGGGGTGCCTACTACATGAGCGTACTTCGATAATGCCTGGCCACCACCAGGATAAGAAACGAAGAGAAGAGGAAAACGGTGCCACTGATGGATCCCAACATCCGCTTGCGTCGTTCTGTGTACGAGAGAAAAAACAAAACAAGTGCTACGGATGCCGAGCGATGGAAATACAAGAAAGACGAAAGTTAATTTCAAAACGGAGCAAATTAACGTGATAATAATAATGAACCTAAAAAACCAAAAATCAAACAAATAAACATCTGTGGTTTCAAACAACAAAGTGTTTATTGGAAGGATCTTCTGGTAACCGAGCCAACAACATTCCCAGACAGACCGACAGTACACTAAAAAATGAAATATTTGGCTCATTTGGCATTGTTTTTCAAGGGGTTAATGTTAATGGAACGTGCTATGGGTGTCAACTGTCAACAATGAGGAATGTTCTCTCTCGCTTTTGATTTGTCTGCTATTTTATTTGATTTTGCGTTAGTAAGAAAATAATGTTAAAATTTGGTATAGAACAACAAAATCAAATTTTTAACAAAAGTTTAACTAAGATATAAACATGGATATAAAGTTCAACGCAGGGTGCTAACGTGTGAGTGGATAACGGAATGGCTAACGACAGCAAAAACAACAGCAACGAAAAATACATGGAGGGTATTTCTTGCAGAATATTTAGTTCAGATCGACGGATTTAGCTGGATCAGGGCTGCCATCGTCAAGAATCGTTTCCCAGCCTAGAGTACGCTTGACGGCGTACTCATCCATCGAGTGTAACGAGAGTCTTGGTCTGTATAATTGTCGTTGAACAACACGCAATCAGTACCTGAAGTTAAAAGCTGGACAACTTTAGATGTACCTGATTCAGAAACAGCCGGAGTGAATGTATCGCTGGTGATGCCGTTTCCGATCCAGCGAATCCAAACTCCAAACATCGATGCCTTCGGCATTACCAGCTGCCATAGCCGCACCTAGAGCTGTTGTTTCCGTCATACATCTGTTCATTCCGTCTCACTGTAAAAGAATTTTAAAAATTATCACGGAATGACGTTGATCTAATTTGACATGATGAAACGTACCGATTGGAATGCCGAGAATGTCGGCTTGGAGCTGGATCAAAAGATTGTTTTGGGCTATTCCACCATCGAAACGAAGCGACGTCATATGAGCACCAACGTCGCGAGCCATTACTTCAACAATGTCTCTTGTTTGATAGCACGCAGATTCTAAAGTAGTACGAGCCAAATGAGCCCGGGTAGTAAACTGGGTCAATCCGCCAGCGACTCTGTATTATTTCATCGTTAGTAAACGTATTGGAAATAACTGGAATTGGATTTCTGTTAATTTATTAATTTTTTTAAAACGTACCCTCTGGTATCCATTCTCCAGTAGGGGGGCGTAAAGGCCAGAGAAGGCAGGAACAAAATAAACTCCTCCGGTACAAGTAACGGGAGCAGCCAATTTTTCACATTCCTGAAAGTCGGAAATCAAATTCAAATTGTTTTTTTCAACCAATTAAGGGCCAGACCGGCGACGGATATGGATCCTTCCATGGCATAATGCGGTTGCCTATTCTTTCCGAATTGATAGGCCACTGTTGCAATCAATCCGTGCTCTGATTGAACGGGCTAGAAAAGAATTTAAGTTACTATTTAAACAAAGCTCAAAAGATAATTAGATTCATTAGCTTACCTGAATTCCCGTGTTGTACAGCATGAATCCTCCCGTACCATAGGTCATTTTTGCCTGTCCAGGTTCAAGGTAGAGCTGGCTAATTAAAGCTGATTGCTGGTCTCCTAGACACGAATAATCCTAGATAAGAATGGCATCTAGCGGTTAAAGAAAGATAAAAATAAGAGCTTAATCGATTCAACTTACGCCTGATATTGGAGTCCCACCCAAAGGCGTGGATGTTAGGAAGCCACAAATTTCGGACGAGCTGCAAATCTGCGGCAAAATGGATGTACTGGTATATCGAAGAATCTGAAAAATAATTAAAAAAAATGTCATTGAGAACTAAAAACTTGATTTTGTTATTGCGTTCACTTGAGCAAATAAGGATCCCACTGCGTCCCACTGGGATCATTGATCCCAGTTTAAGGTTTCCAGATTCATCGGCATAGTACGTGACGCATTGGTTACGTCAGATGCAGGCCGCCCTTGACTCCGCCAGTCAGATTCTATTGATAAATAAATAACAGTTCATAGTACACTGAATAAGCTGTTGACAAACCGTCAAGTACCCAAATCAGCCAAGTGTCGACAGTTCCAAACAAGCAGCGGTTTTCAGCAATAGCTTCACGCACTTCAGCGATGTTATCGATCAACCACCTGAGTTTGAGTGCACTTAAGTAAGTGCTGATGGGAAGGCCATAATGTCTCTTCGAAAAATCCTTATTTCCTCCTTGCACTTTCGCTAACATCGCTTCCACTGTACTTTTCGTGCGTGCATCCAGCCAAACTGCGTGCAAACAAACAACAAAATTTATTTTGAAGGAAAATCATTTTTAAAAAATAAACAGAACTCACTGATGCCATTGTAAAGAGGTTTTCCAGTTAGTTTGTCCCAGACAATCGAGGGGTTCACCACTGACGGTTTAGGTGTACGAGACGCTAAAATTTTAGCGTCTTATGCGTAATTTTAGCGTCTTTTGCGTAAATTTTGCGTCTTTTGCGTAAAATTTGCGTCTTTTGCGTAAAATTTGCGTAAAATTAACCTCTTTGAGCTAGGTTTAGCTTAAACGTTATCCAAGAGAATTTCATCATCGGAATCATGTGAATCATTATTTCTATAATCGCTGTCGGTATCTGGCGACTCTGGTGATGGACCATCCTCATCAGAGCATCGTTTAAGCAAGACTTATTCGGCCTTAAGACTTTGTAGAGTTCTTCGTGTGTCTGTAGAAGCGACTACGTTGGTCAAGCACATACCATAGTCACCTATGTACACTACATAATGATTATTATTTCTAAAACCATTATTATTTTAAAAAAAACAACAAAAATAAATAGTGAAAAAAAAAATTAATTTATTTCTATGATTAAAATCATTTTCAGTCACAAAACTCGCATACTATATTGACTTTTTTTGCGGTGATATGCTTCCTTTTTTGTGTATTTCGCGTGAAATTTGCGTAATTTTAGCGTCTTTTGCGGAAATTTTGCGTAATTTTAGCGTCTTTTGCGTAATTTTAGCGTCTTTTGCGTAATTTTAGCGTCTTTTGCGTAAAATTAACCTCTATCGGGCAAGGTGTACGAAGTATTTTTCAGTGGTGAACCCCTCGCAGACAATGGTAGTTTCGCGTTGATTACAAACGCCAATGGCTTTGATGTCTCCGGGATCGATATCCAAGTTTTTCAAGTTCTCCACTGTTTTGCAGACGCATTCGATGACGGTCTGCAAAAGTTCCACGGATTCGATTCAACCCATCCTTCTTGAGGTGTCAGTTGATTGACTTCTACTTGATGGTAGGTGATGAGTTCTGCTCGTTGCGCCGAGAAAACCTAGAAAAACAACAACTTCTGAATTAGTACAATAGTAGATCAATTGAAGATGATGTTCTTTTCATATATATTTGATACTCACTAAAAATCTGTGCTGCTGGTCCCTTGATCAATTAATATATAAATTAATTTATTTGAGCAATTGCTCAAATTAGAGTCCAGGGTTGGACGCGGTAGTCAAAAAATTTACCGCTATGCGGTTGCGGTAAACGCAAGATTTTGATTTTCTACCGCGGTAGTCTGACAGGCTACCGCGGCGGCGGTAGTCGTTTGCGGTAGCGCGGATAGAAAAATAAAATCAACTCCCAAATTACACGCATTAAGGTAGCAATGACTCAATAGGCCTTATTCTCTTGTATTTTGGATTCATAGAAGTAGTTTATGAATGAATGCACTTGTTAACTTTTAATAACAACATGCGTTCAAAGTTTTTCTCTGATAAACGACCCCTAAGTGGGGTAAAAATCCTTCCTGCAACGCTGAATAACCACTCGACGGAGGCCGACGAAGGAAATGCAGCATTGTACTTTATAAAAATGGCCTTAATGGTTGGGCATTTGTTCAGGCTGCTTAGCTTTGTGGACTGGTCGGCAAGAAACATATCAACCTCATTGGACTCCGCCGATACCGTGGCTGTCAAAATTGATTTGAAGAAATCTTTCTTGGTCTTCTTTCTCTGTGGGCTGTAGTCTGAATCCTCACTTTGAATACCATCGGCCGCTGAAGAAGACTGCTTCCTGGTAAAATGAACATAAAAGCAATGTCCAGTTAAAAAATACAGCACTACATCAGGGAACTAGTGTAACTGTATAGATACCTTATATCCAATTCAACGTGGTCGTTCTTGAAGGATCGAAAAACGTCTATAAGACGTTGGATATTATCATCACGCTCCTCGCCTTCCGGAATCCATTTTGCCTTGAAGAGAGGATGTACCATGGAACACTGACAAGTTTGACTTACCCCATGATGATTAAAGACTATTCATCTGTTAAATAAACGTTTTTCAGTAACTTTATTCAGAATGACAAGCTTCACAGCTAAACAGTAGGAGTTAGGGGCTCAGAAAATAACATGCTGCCATCTATTGTTGATTGAAATATAGTTTATTTGTCGGCTGATAGATGGCGTTGTACTACCGCTACCACGTGGTAGTATACATGGCATGCGGTAGTGCGGTAGTGCGGTAGTCTGAAAAATTTGAGCTTACCGCGGTGAATTAGTGCGGTACTACCGCTTACCGCGCGGTACTACCGCGGTGGTCCAACCCTGAATTAGAGGGCCATATTTTCCAACCATTTTTTTACTACTAAAGCCTAAAGTTCACTAGAATGTTGGAAGAAAAACAAAAAATGAAAACGATGAGCAGTTAGTAAGGTAAAACTGTGATTACAGAGGGTGTTTTGCTTGCAATAAAAAAAATTGTGGAGATGACTGCTGCACAGTGCTACTATCTGAATCAAACTGCCAGGGAATCATCGAACTAGTCTTATTTTGGATGATGAGAGATTAGGAATTCAGTGTATACGAAGGATGTGGCTGTGAAGTATTGGATTACAGGATGGGCCTGAAAGAATATTGTCGGGTGTTGAACATTCAGCACTGCATTAGATTCATGCACAGACTGTAGGACAAATTTAACAGCCCTGACATAAAAGACAATTGTTCAGTTTTGAATAAAATGTTTACAAATAAAACTTTGTGGTATTTACCTGAACGTAGAGTAATTGAGAGGAATAACCAAAAACTTGTTTTTGTAAAATGTCATCTGTTTTGACATAGTGAACAATTCAAATGTCGGTCAATGGCCAGCAAAATAACATGGCTCTCTTCTGTGCAAATTGCAAAAGGCCGGAAAATATAAAACAGTCAAATTTTAAAAATTGCTTGTAACTTGCATTTTGAATTTACAAGATATATAATTAATTACAGGGTAAACAAATAAACATTCATGTTAAGTTGTTTACTAAGCCTGCAACGTTAAATCAAAACATTATTTCATTATTTGTCCCCCCTCTAGCCCCCTCTATTGGTAAAAGGTTACACTACATAGCAGCACCAATCGATATCGAACTTGATTATCGCGATTAATAACGATTGTATTTTTAGTGTCTCTTGGTTCTAGTGACTCGGACGGTTAATTAAATCTATTGATGGCATCACTAGGTATTTTTCCTACCTAGTTTTCGACAAATGAAAATTGGCGCGGCTTTTTTCATTTGTATAACCTACCCCGTAAGAACAATTTTTTTTTGCTTGACCAAATTGGACTATACTTGTAAACTAAAAGCGCGGTTAAAGGGGGGATATACAGAAGAAAAAAGCCGCGCCAATTTTCAGTATAGATTACAAGTAAAATAATAAAGCTCATGAACTACAATTGTAATTTTATCAATCTTAATATCATTTTTAATACATGGAAAACTACGAAAAATATACATGTAGTTGGAGCAAAAGGCCCTTTTTTCGCTATCTATACGCCACCACTCCATCACGTGACTATTTTATACCTGAAAAAGGGTCAGAGACTACCCCAAGGGAATGAACCCTTTTTCGACCCTTTTTCAGGCACCAAAAGACACGTGACTGTGTGGACCAATCAACGTGTGAGCACAAAGAATTTGACTCCACCTTTTAGACCTTATTTTTTTATTAGTATAGGATATTAAAGCTATGTTGCTTTTTCTTATGCGAAAAAAGAAACCTAACCCAACTATTTCCTATTATAATTATATCGCCATGAAGCCAATATAAAAATTTTATAAATGTCAATAATCCTATTCAAATAAATAGGTTGGTAAGCATGCAATCATTTACAGAAGATTCGAGGAATTTTTTCGTCTTCACCTCTTCTCGGTGATGCATTATATAAGTAGCCGATGACGCTAAAACATCAGTATTCTCTTTTAAAATTTTCAGCATCCCAACATTTCCCATTTATCCATTCCTTGGAACATAAAAGGATTTAGGCTAATCTGCCTTTTGCTTCGCAGAAAATGGAATGAAATACTGGAAGAGACCTCTAGTGCCCTATCATATTTTTACCCTCATACATTTTGGCGCTAACTCTTTATAAAAAGCCTTCACACGATTTTATGCAAGGGACTGTACCTGAAGGGCTACTTTCTATTTTTTATTATTCCTATATTTCTATATTTTTAATTTAAATTTTTTGAATTTTTTTTTTTTTTGCATTTCTACACGACTAGTTATTTGCTACTAAATTCAAGTAAGCTCACTGATCATTATCATAATATCAAGAATAATTCCGCAGTCTGTTGCTCTACCAACGGAAGTATTTGTTTATGTCTAATTTTTGGTTGTATAAAATAAGCTTTTCTGCTAGAATAAAAAACTTAGGACTTGGTGAAATATTGACGAAACATGCCGTTGATGATTTTCTGTTAGGATACATCGAAACTTAAGTTTAGGTTTGCAATCAACTCGAATATCGAACCAATCCAGGCGAAATAAACTTATTTCATTCATATCTTTTATAGTATTCTTGTCAAATCATTACCAATTTAAGGTTTAAAGTTATTCTTAGTGCTAAACCCCTAACAGCCTAATCACAAGGTGATGGTGAAGGGGCATTTTGTTCACCCACTCTACATGAATGTGGGTGGTTATCGAAAAGAATAAGAGGACGTAGGGGGTTAACAATACCAAACAGAAAATTATCTTTAGTTTTTTCGCCGACGGAAGGAAAGGAAAGGCAAAGAAAATGTTTGTTTTTCTACATCCCGCCTTTTTTTTATTGTTCAAACATGTTTTTCAGAGAGATACACTTTAAAAAAATCAGTGTTTAGCCAGATTTTTAGTGGATTTGCACAAACAAGTGGCATGGGCCACTTAACTACTTAGTTTTTCAGTAGCAAACCGCCACTTTGAACCCCTTGTTGATTCCCGTCATTTTTCCCCAGCTTCCCACAATTATTCTTCGTGTCTTGTACTCTTAAAATTTTGTCGTGAGGGGGGGCGATAAGTGTCGGTGAATATCACAGTTTTTGTGGTGTTTACCGGCATATGGCGCCCATTTCACGACGACATTTTGAGAGTAGATTTTATCAATAATTTTCTAATTTTTCCCCCTCTATATTCGTTGAGCTCGATGCTTACGACAGTTTTCTTAGCAATGTTTCTCAATGGCTATTACTCTTATTAAATAGCAGTTCCTTGTCAACAACAACCCTTGCCTTCCTCTTATACAGTCATGCGTGTAAGTTTCTTTAGCAGGCAAATAGCTATATATGTTTTGATTTTAATTTGACAGAAGGGATACTATGGTGCCTACCGAACCCTTTATATTTTTCCTTGTTTCTGTTTTTTTTTAAAGGTGGGAAAATAGGGTTGTGGCATGAAATTCAGAATCGGCTGAAAAACACATGGTTCGACGTAGTTTTTCACGCCGATTCTGACGGTATTTTTTTTTAAATTTTAAAATCAATTTATCGGTACGTAATCAGGGTTTAAAGTTTGAATAGGCCCCTCCCATTCTAAAACGGACCCCCCGCCATATTTAGTGGGAGGTCCTTAAAATGTGATCAATTTAGCAGACGACTCGCCTACTTTTCAACAAAAATGTGATCACTTTCGTCTTGTGTTTATTATCGATTATCGATATGTTTATGATCATAATCACTTTGATATTATTTTCGATTGCCTCATGATCACGAGGCAATCCGCATTCCATTGCATCCAATATCGCATTCAATATTAAATTAGGATTCTAATATCTCATTGAATATTGATTCAGGATTTCAATATCTGAATGGATATTTAGAGAATATGAGCTTTAGATAAAGACCCGTGTGGCGTGGGGCGGCGGGGCTCCAGCCCCGCAGCTCCGAAGTCGCACGGAGTTTGTATGATTAGCTACATATATATTACTAAAAACTTTGAGACATTAATTAATCGCACGGAGTTAGTATAAGCTGCATATATATTTACTTAAAACTTTGAGATATTGATTAATATTTTTTTATATTCCAACGGGAACCTTGCAACCCCAATAAGGGATGCCTGCATATTATCCGTAATTTTATATTTATTGGAAAAATAAAAGTTAATTTAAATTCCAATCCCTTCGTGTACCTTGCGGCATACGTACGCTGCCTACAGTAGCCATCTAGCGGGACAAACGAACAACTAGATTAGAAACCCTTCGGGTAATTTCCCGTAGGAATTCTGTACAACTTGGGCATACGCGAGGAAAGTTGCAATTTCTTACCAATAAATGGCTTTAGGACAATTTCTTACCAATAGATCGCGTTAGCATATTTTATTTGTCTGTCTTAACTGTTTGAACTTCGCGCCTCTGTACAGCTTGAGCACACGTGAGGAAACTAAAGATGGCGTTGCAGAAAAGAAGACAAAGGAGAAAGTGGAAATATTGTAAACTAAGACGTTTTCTTAAGAAAGCTGAATAAAACTTTTTGTGCTACTTTTTACGTGGATTACAGGTTTTATCGTGTTATTGACTTAGTGAGTTTAATATTTATTTCATCGTGTTCTCCTTTATGGAGGCATATGTATACTCAATTTATAATTTATTAAAGAGGTTTGCGGGGTCATTGCAAATTGGAAAATTTCTTTTATTTTTCTTATATTCTTTAAGGTCAACGCAAAACCATTTAATAGGCTGATAACATCAATTTGACGCCCACAATTTGAATCCAAATTTAGTTAAATTAAAATTACAAATTTAATACGACATGGAGTGATTGGGCTTGTATAGTAGCAATTCAGTATCTCAATATCTGAATGAATATTTTTAATAAAGCTTTAGAAAACGGAGTAGAGTGGTCTGGCGGCACCAAAATTGCATGGATTTAATACAGTTATAATTTCATTTTGTATTTATCTCATTTCGATTTTCCTTCCAACATCTTTTTTAATTGATTAGAATATCTTGATTCAATATTGATTCAAGATCTCAATATCTGAATAAATATTTAGAGAAAATTGAGCTTAAGATAAAGGTGCGTCGTGGGGCGACGGGGGAAGCCCCGGCTCAACAAAGTCGCAGGGATTTGAAATTAGCTAAATAGTTTGCGGATTATCTCATAAGATTTAAGTATAAATTTATAGTAAATATCTGAATGAGTATTTACAAAAAATAGCTTTGGAAAACAGGGTTGAGTGGGCTGGTGACACTAACATTGATCAGAATTAATATATTATTCTATTTTGTATTTAGTTCATTTACATTTTCGTTCCAATATCCGCCAATATCTTATTCAATATTGATTCAGGATCTCAATATCTGAATGAATATTTAGAGAAAATTTAGCTTAAGATAAAGGTGCGGCGTGGGGCGGCGGGGCGAAGCGACCCCGTACCAAAGTTGCACGGAGGTAGTATTAGCTACATGTCTACATGCTTGAAGCATGTAGACATGTAGCGTAGTAATAAATGAGAAGCATGATGCTTCTCATATATTACTTAAAACTTAGAGTAAGAAACATTAATAGCCATGCACCTTAGTCGCCAGAGTTATTTTAGCTTTAGTATAAGCTGCATGTATATTAGTTACTTAAAACTTTGAGATATTATTAATTTCCCGTAGGGATTCTGTACAACTCGGGCATACGTGAGGAAAGTTGCAATTACTTACCAATAGATGGCGTTAGGATATTTTATTTGTTGGTCTTAACTGTTTGAACTGCGCGCCTCTGTAGAGCTTGAGCACACGTGAGGAAAGTATACATGGCGTTGCAGAAAGGAAGACAACGGAAAAAGTGGAACGTGGAACTGTGGAACTAACTATTGTACTACTAATAAGCTGAGACGTTATAACTGCTTTATACGTTTTTGAATCCTATTTTCGAAGGTTTACATAACTATAATGGGGTTTTCTTTTATAGGAGTATGAGTTTACTCCAATTTGTTAAAGATGTTAAATTTCCTTTTAGATCACTTTGTTGATCAGCACCACACATTTTAATAGGCTGATAGCACCAATTTAACGACGCAATTTGGTAGGAAGTTTAATTATTTTGAATTAACAAATTATTACGACATAAGTTGATGGGGCTTATATATTTCAAAGGTTTCAGGATTACCCCGCCACGAGGCGTATTTCAATTTCTTTTTCGATATTGATTCAAGATCTATAATCAATATAAATAAATGAATATTTAAAGAAAATTGAGCTTTAGATAAAGGAGCGGCGTGGGGCGGCGGGGTGAAGCCCCGCAGCACCAAAGTCGCAGAGTTAGTATTATTAGCTACATATACAATTATACATATTACTTAAAAGGGTGATGGGACTTTTATAATTCAACGGTTGCCTCGTCACGAAGCGTATTTTAATCTTAATCAATCTTATCAATCATCAATCAATCTTATTCATATTGATTTAGGATCTCAATATATGAATGAATATTTAGAGAAAATTAAGCTTTAGATAAAGGTGCGGCGTGGGGCGGCGGGGCGAAGCCCCGCAGCACCAAAGTCGCAGAGTTAGTATTATTAGCTACATTTATATTAACTAAAACTTAGAGGCATTATTTAATCGCCGAGCTAATATTAGCTTAGCTTCTATATATTACTTAAAATTTCAGGTATTAATTAATTAATGTTTTTTTTCGCATTCCTACGGGAACCTTGCAACCCGCCAGGGATGCCAGCATTTAATTATTGGTTTTTATATTCCTACTGGAACCTTGCAACTCTGCCAGGGATGCCAGCATTTGAACTGCGCCTCGAATTTTCCGTAGAGATTCTGTACAGCTTTTTTGGCATACGGGAGAATTAGTTCAAATTCTTCCAATAGATGGCGCTAGGATAAAATTTTTTTTTAACTGCGCACCTAGAATTGTTTTTTAATTTGAACTAAAAAATAATTTGAACGTAAAACTTATTTGAATGCACGCCTAAAACCTAAAACACCATCTAACGTTCAAATACTCAAACAAAGCGGGTTGCAAGGTTCCCGAATACAAAAAAAACATGCTTATACTTACTCCAGCAATTTTGGAGATTAATATCTCTTACTCTAGGTTTTAAGTAATATATATGAAGCAGTTGTAGCTAATATTACTAACTCTGTGTGACTTAAGCTCAATTTTTTCTAAATATTCATTCAGATACTGAGATCCTGAATCAATATTGAATAAGATATTGGAAGGGAAAGTTGACATGAAATAAATACAAAATAAATTGATACATTAATTCGCATTAATTCCGTGCAACTTTGGTGTCGCCAGCCCACTAACCCGTTTTCTAAAGCTAAAGTCGCACGGAGTTAGTATTATTAATAGCTACATATATATTACTTAAAACTTTGAGATATTAAATTTAAAATAATTTTATTTCGAGAAAATTGAGCTTTAGATAAAGGTGCGTGGGGCGAAGCCCCGCCTAAATCTCAAGTTTTAAGTAAATAATATTTATGTAGCTTATACTAACTCCGCGCGATTATTCAATGTCTCTAAGTTTTAAGTAAAATGTATGTAGCTAATAGCCTAATACTATCTCTGTGCGACTTTGGTGCGGAGGGGCTTCACCTTTAGCGAACTTTTCGAACCAAAAAATCTGAAAAAGGGGGAATTCTGCCTGTCTCCTCGAGGTTTAGCCGTCAGCCGGACCCCATTTTTTTAGCAAAAAAAACTTCGAGGGATAGGGAGGTGGTTTTAAAAAATTCCTTAAAACTATGAAAACACCTTATTATTATAAAATAAATGTTAATTTATCTTTGAGTGCAAACCAGGTTTCGCTATCATGTTTCGAAGTATTTTTTATCGATTTTTAAAAAGCCGGTTTAAAACTGCGGGACTTGGGGATAAGTCCTACAAAAATGTCAAGTGTTTATGATTTGTAGATCGACTTTTCATCTGATCGGTAAAAAAAGAAAAAAAATTCTATCCCCAGTCGTTAAAAAGTTACGCGAGTTGCAATGAGACACGTAGCGCCATAAGAATACACGTAAAACGAGGGGGTGTTCTTAATAGCTTCAAAACAGCATAATCAATGATCAAAACATTATAACCAACTAATATGTTAATAAAACCTGAAAAATTAAGAATAACCCCCATTTCTACTAAACTGCTGAAAAAATTCATATTTCGCAGAACAAAATAAGTCACTAGCAGACGAGCTTATGTACCATGAGTTGCTGCGTTTCACGATTTCAACAAATGTTAAAAAAAAGATGTCGAACAGCGTTATATACCTCCAAAAGGGAGAATACGATGAAACTTATTTAGTTCCAAATGCCTCCTTTTTTCCTCTCTCGTGGCTAATGATATGAAATTATACCGCATCCGAAAATTCGAGGCGCGCAGTTTCAAGGTTTGCAATATTTCAAAGATTTAAGAAACTAATATATTATCTCATACTAACTCGGTACGATAAATTAATGACTTCAAATTTAAAGTAATATTATAAATAGCTTATAATACTAATAACTCTGTGCAACTTTGGTGCGCCCCACGCCGCACCTTTATCTAAAGCTTAATTTTCTCCAATTATTTATTCAGATATTGAGATCCTGAATCAATATTGAATAAGATATTGAAATACGCCTCATGGCGGAGCAATCCGCAAACCGTTGAATTATAAGCCCCCCATCAACCGTGTCGTAATAATTTTTAGTTTGAAATAATAAAACTTCCTACCAAATTGCGTGCGTTAAATTGGTGCTATCAGCCTATTAAAATGTGTGGTGCTGATCAACAAACTGATCTAAAAGGAAATTAAACATCTTTCACAATTTGGAGTAAACTCATTCTCCTGCAAAAGAAAAAAAAACCAATTAAAGTTATGTAAACGTTGGGAAATAGGAAACAAAATTAACTTATTAAAATTATATTAAAAACTATATCGTCGAAATACATAGCCTAACCACTTTAAATCCGGCAGTGAAATCAATATTCAACTCACTAAATCACTAACACATTAGAACCTGTAATCCACGTACAAAGCTGCACATAAATATTATTCAGCAGCTTCCTTATTATTAATGTCTCAGCTTACAAACCATCTATACTTTCCTCACGTATGCCCAATTTGTCAGAGGCGCGCAGTTCAAACAATTCAAACAAACAAATAAAAATATCCCAGTGCCATCTATTGGAAAGATCGCCATCTATTGGTAAGAAATTGCAACTTTCCTCACGTATGCCCAAGTTGTACAATGTACAGAATCCCTACGGGAAATTTTCTTGTAGACACACTAGAACGCGACACATTGTTTTACTGTAGACACTAGAAAGGACCCTGCGACACTAGAACGGCCCCTGCGACAATAGAACGCGACATAAGAACGTCCAAATTTTATTGTAGACACTAGAACGGCCCCTTTGACACTAGACCGGCCTCTGGGACACTAGAACGGCCACTGCGACACTAGAACGGCTATAACAAAATCAGCTACAGAGTGTGATTCTTAACCGCCAGATGTAGGACAAGTCTGAGATTTCCGTATTGGGAATCGGCGTTCAAAGCTACAAAGTGTTTTGTGAATTTCGATTCAAAGTCACATGTATTCTTTATTCTCATGACACGACGGCTTCTGTCATTTCCTGGTTCTTGTACTGCATGCTACCAATCCTGAATGTCAAGTAAAGATACTAAACTAAGCTATAACTTAAAAAAACATCATCTCTTTTGTGATAAATAGGAAAGAGCTGCGGATGAACTACAAAACGTTTTCGGAGAATTGAATCACGAGTGTTCCCAGGAGGATTTCGTCCATCAACGACGAAGGATCCGAATGTCGTTGCTCATTGCGATACGTCGGCGATCGATGCCAACACGATCTGGGATCGCTCTGCCAACGTCCCGAATTCTCCTGTCTCAACGGCGGATCGTGTCACGAACATCCCACCGGCAATGAAACTTCTTGCATCTGTCCGTCCAATTTCTCGGGATCTTTGTGCGAAAACGCAGTGGATTCCATGGCCAGATGCGTCGATCCATCGCCGTGTCTTAACGGTGGAACGTGAGACCAATCGAACGGAGAGATTCTCTGCCTCTGCTGTCCGGCAGGATTTAGTGGTCCCAGGTGCGCAGACAATGTCAACGATTGTCTTGATCCATCCGTTTGTCTCAACGGGGGCATTTGCATAGACGGAATCAACAATTTCACCTGCCACGGGTAATTTGTTTTCTCTTTTCTCTCTTTTCCTTAGCGATTGTTGATTGTTGTTATTGTTGTGCAGTTACCAAGGAGACACCAGGGACAATGCGTCGACACACCAGGGGTTGAGACACACGAATGCGTTTGCCTGACTGGATTCCCCGGAATCCCATCCGATGGATGCGTCAACATTAACGATTGTCTCTCGAATCCTTGCCGGAACAACGGGACGTGCACAAACGGAATAAACGGCTTCCAGTGCACTTGTACGGGCACCGGATTCGACGGAATCGATGCAGCGATGAAATCAACGAATGTGAACCGTCGTCACCTTATCACAACGTCGCCACGTGCGTCGACGGAGTCGGCAATTACACTTGTCTCTGCCCGGCTGGATACGTAGGACGGGACTGTCAGACGGACGTGTATGAATGTCAATTGCCGACGACCCTGTGCAGAATTCATTCGACAACGTGCACGGACCTGGTGGGCGATTATCGATGCGTTTGCGAGCCCGGATGGACTGGCCGTCATTGCGACGTGGATATCGACGAATGCGCCGACAGTCCGTGTCTCAACAACGGCACGTGCCTCAATCAATTGAACGCCTTCCAGTGCCAATGTCCAAACGGATTTCTGGGTACGTCGTCAAAAATTTAATCCAATTTTAGTGTCTCGAACAAAATGTTGGAAGTTTTTCGTCTTTAAAAATTTAGGCGAACGCTGTGAGGTGAATCGAGACTATTGTTTACCGGATTTGTACCGGAATAACCGAACGTGTGTCGATCAAGTGGCATGAACTACACTCGCAAGACCGAGGGGTTCCCCACTCTTTTTCTGGGTGCATATCGAGAAATTTCTGGAAAAATATTTCTCATTTTTTCAAAATTTCTCATTTTTCTCAAAATTTTTCATTTTTCTCAAATTTCTCAAATTTCTCAAATTTCTCAAAATTTCTCAAATTTCTCAAATTTCTCAAAATTTCTCAAATTTCTTAAATTTCTCAAAATTTCTTAATTTTCACGAAAGTTCTCAATTTTTCTCAAATTTCTCACTTTTTCATGAATTTCCCGGACTGGATTTTTCGGACTGAATTTTTCGGACTACCGCTGATGTGCTCTCACTGAAATTGCATCAGGCATATCTGTCCAGAGCAAAGCTGAGTCTGCAGCTGTGGCTGGATTCATTTATTTGTTGGGCTTACCTCATCCAGTTATGGCTAAAAAAACTCTTTTGCCAACCCACTGTTCTGCATATGCTGTTAACCAATCCTAGTGACTTAAGATCTCTATTCAGAAATTGAAAATACTTTTGTTCTAGTTAATTTTCAAAGTTTATGTATTTGTATTTCAGTCAGTCTATTTCACTCCTAAATATTTCATTTTTTGTCATAATAAGTTAAATACACAAGATAAGTGATAATAGTATTGTGTTATTTTTTTAAGTCCCACCGCCACCCAATATAGTTTACCAGTGGCATTTTATCTGAGATATAAGATCTTATCGATTTATCTGGTCTGGACAGATATGCCTGCATGCCTGATGCAATTTTAGTGAGAGCACATCAGCGGGCTAGAATAACAAAAGCATAGTTAGTAAAAAATCAGAAAAACAATCAAATATAATGCTTACTTGATGACATGAAAGAGGAATTTTACCATCTTTGGTAATTGGTACAGCATTAATGAGGATGCCCATGGATGGATTGTATTAAATACTGTCTCACTCATGGCAGCCCAAGACAAAACATTTTTTAAAAAATATTAAAACTATGATGTGGGGGCAGAAATTGCTACACATACAAACCAAGAAACATAGAAATTAAGTGGTGAGAAAATAAATCCAAAAAAGGAAGATGGTGATTCACAAATTGCAATTTTTATTCACAAAATCAACTGTCACCCTATACAGACAGTGAGAAATAGAACAAAAACAACCAGTACAAATGGCGGACACCAAAACAAATGAAACGCGAAACCACGAAGTGAATAGCCTCTATACATGAGTTGACTGATAAAGCATTTATTGGTTGGTATATTTTAAAAATATTTTTCTATTCTGAATTTTTAAAAAATAAACTTTGAAATCGGTGTGGGTACTTGTAAGCCAAGTACCTCGCATACCTATGATGGAACTAAGAAAGTACCCGATGACACTTAGAATATAAGTACATAAGGAACTAAGTAAGTATTAAATCGACACTTATAAGTGTCGATCTGCAAATCAACACTTATAAGTGTCCATAAGTATACCCAATCCGATTTAGCGTGTAATTAAAAAAAAAAATAATGTAAATCAAAACATATACCTATAATTAGAAAATTCGTCTGTCAAATTCTAGTAAAATTAATTACTTGGGTTTCCAGAAATGAAATTTGAAAAATTCAAAACAAATTAATATAAGATGAAAGCTAATAGAGTAATAGACAAGATTCCTTCGGTAATGTCCTTCGGGGATTTTTAGTTAATCGCTAAGATAACAAATTTATTTATCCACATAATTTATATTCCATGACAAGTCGACTGGAAGACATGCAACAGGTAAGGGAAATTCTGGTAAACTATGATGGGTTGTCGAACAAATAGCTTGATGATTGTTTTTTTCAAGAACTTTATCACTATCAACAATATGAATCTCCGTTCAAAATACTTATAGGAAATTTTTAATTTTATTTCTGAAAACATTGAATTGAAATTTAAAATGCCTGTTTGATGCCGTTTGATACCAGTGTTTTACACATGGTTGTATCCACTTTTTTGCGTGATAGGACAGGTTGTTACATGGGAATTTATAACTATTTTATTTTAGTAGTTTTTTGGTTTGTTACACTGGTTTAATTCCAGAGTGTTGCACTAGGGCCATTCTCGTATTAATTTCATTTTGTTATTTTCTTTTATTGTGCTATTAAAGGTAATATCTATTATCATGTTCCAATTAATTTAATCGCAACTCGCGATTTATTACATTATTTTCTATTTTTTTAAATCCCGCCGTATTTATTTTTTAATGTGAATTGGATTGTTCCGTCATTCAACATTATTTCCTAAATATCTGATATATTGAGAAGTTATATCATAATAATGTGAATAAAATGAATTGATCACATTACTTGTCTTAATCACGATTATGATAGATACACGCAAATTCAATATTTATTATTGAAAATTCGGAATTCTACTAGTTTTGCCACTAGATATATAGTTTCCTTATTGAAAAACATGGCTAACGAAAGTTAAGCATTTCGTTCGCTTTTTAAGATAGCATATTATTAACTTATTTAGGATATTTTTGCATTAATAATCTCAAAATAAACTAGTTTATAAAGTTCATTTGTCAAATAGATGATATAATGTAGTTGTTTTGGTAAAACTATATTTTGGTCTGAGGACTAATTGATATCATTCATTCTAGCAACTGATTTTGTTGACAGAAACGAAGGTATGCAAATAAAAGCGACAAGACTTTCACTACTCGGCAACCAAACAGATAACGACTCGTTATCTAGTTGTAAAATTCTTATCTAGGGTCTTATCTGGTTAAAAGATTCTTATCTATTACCTTGTGCCGATTTATTTAATTGTAACCCTTGTTTTTTTAATAGATTGTTTTTATTTGTTAAATTCCCATAATTAACTATTTTATACAACGAATTAAATGATGCATCATCATTTTTCATTTTATCTTAACGCAAGACGTATTGATTATTGCCACCAATAAGGGCCTCCATAAAAATTCAATTGATCACATTATAAATTTTAGTCATGATTGTCGATTGTCAATTGTCACGAGAGAGACTAACTCTAATACTAAAAAAGTTTAACCACTACATATATAGTTTTCTTATTGAAAAATATGGCTAACGAAAGTAAAGCATTTCGTTCGTTTTTTAAGATAACATATTTTTACCGTATTCGGAATATTTTGCATTAATAATCTCGAAATAAACTAGTTTATAAAGTTCATTTCTCAAAAAAATTATATAGTTTAGTTGTTTTGGTAAAAGTCTATTTTGGTCTAAGAACTAATTGATATCATTCATTCTGGCAACTAATTTTGTTGACAGAAACGAGGTTATGCAAATAAAAGCAACAACAATTTCACTTACTAGGATTCGGCAACCAACTAGATAGTCAGTACGCAAATGAAATAAAGTAACTGTCAGGAAAACAAACTGAAAATACGACGGTGACCTCCGCTAAATTATGCTAGAATTTCGTAAAAAATTTGGTGACGATTAGTTAAGCAGGGAATAAACGTATATCGAATAACATATTGGACTTTTTTGTGCACAATAAACCCTCTGAATTCTACCCTAATACCCTACCCTCTACCCTATACCCTACCCCCTATATATTCTTTAAGGACCTTCGTATATATATACCAAATATATATATATATACCCTCAGGGATAACATTACATTCAAGACAGTCCGCAGAGTCAGTAAGAAACGTAAAGCCGTAAACTACGTGAAACTCTGTACAGAGTTGTCATGCATAAATAATGTCGGAACAAGCTTAAACAAACTAAATAAACATAAAAGCACATAAATCATACTTCTAAATCAATAACAGATTATTATTTTTATTTTAAATAATTTAAAAAATTTATTTCTGGAAATTTGTCACGAAATTTCTCACTTTTCCAGAGATAAACAGAGATTGGCTTCCCCTCTCTGTAGCAGACGAACGATTGCAAACTTCGTGGGGATGTGAAAAGCAGACTAAATCTACTATGCGCAATGAGACGGGGGTGCTCAGTACTACAATTCCTAGTTTGCTAGTTATGGAGGCCAAGAAATGATTGGTCTGCTAGATATGGAGGCCGATTCGCACTAGACGTTGGTCAGTGTTTCGATTTTGCCAACGGGGGGGATCGCATGACGAATTTTATAAGAAATCTGGCAAAAAGCGTTAGTTCTGAGCACCCCCGTAGATTGCGACTGTCGTCCATTGTGTCTCCCTTGCTCCCCCTATCTGAGTCCAATCTCTGTTTATCTCTGCACTTTTCTCAAATTTCTCAAAATTTCTGAGAATTTCTCAGTTTTTCTCAAATTTCTCAAGGACTGCACATCGCGAAATTTCTGGAAAAATATTTCTCATTTTTCTTAAAATTTCTCACTTTTCTCAAAATTTCTCAAATTTCTCAAATTTCTCAAAATTTCTTTTTCACGAAATTTCTTTATTTTCACGAAATTTCTCAATTTTTCTCAAATTTCTCACTTTTTCATGAACTTCCCGAGAAATTGAAAGAAAATTATTATCAAACTTTTTGTATTAAACACTATTGTAGTTTACTTTTGATGACGGAAATAGATATTTACTTTATAAACTCGACAAAAAAGGTTTGACATCTTCGACAACTTGGGTAGAAAAGAGTACCTTTTTCGCCGAGGAGATATGAGGGGGAGGAAGGCTGCAAACATATGCATGCATGGATGAAACCCATGTGAAAAAACGGCGAGTTTAGTTCCAGAAATATTTTATTGTCTTCGATTTTTTCGTTTGGCCTTCAAAGTGGTACCAAGTACAGTTGACGCCCACGTCAGCAGTCCCCAATTTCCATTCATAAATGCAGCGGTTTCGATTAGTCCGGTCTGATAAGCTCGAATCTTTGAATTGAATTACTCTTCCGAGGAGGAATCGGAACTCCAGCTTGCTGTCAGGGAGGGTTTTGAATAAACACCAGTCGCCAATTCTAACCAAATTTTTGGGCAAGCGTATAAGAAAGAATACTATTCAGGAAAACAATCTTCAAGACAGTGATGATGAACATAATGCATTGGAAGAAGGGAATTCGTCTGATGAAACCGAATGTGATTCCTACGACCTTCAAGTATTGAGTTCTCTACATCAAGCAAATTTCAAGGACTTTGGTGAACGTATTTCAGCTCAGACAGAAGCCGAAGTTAGTGGTGTCTTTTCCTGTTAGGAGAATACCAAGCTTTTTCATCTTTTCTTTCGCTACCTGCTGGCATTTCGTTGGCTCTTTGGCAATTTCTTCATCATTGGGGAGTTTCATTACTAACAGTGCTTCACGAGAACCGCCACTACGATTTTTTTTTTTGCTCCAGACGGCAGAAAATAGCATCTTGAGCTCCTTTATTCTGAATCAAAAGATTCGCATCTGCCTTCCTGGCCCTATCGAGAAACTCCCCCTCTGTTAAATTTGGTTTGTTTAGTCCAACGGGACAAAGAGATCGCACAGCAGCTCGAAAAAAGGCCTCACATTGTTGGCTTCCAAATAACCAAGTTACAAGTAATTCTGGCGTATTTTCAAGAAGAAACTTCTTGATGACAAGAAGCAACGTATAGGCGTTGATTTCGATTGACAAATAGGCATTCGACGAGATAAAGTTTTTTGACAGGGAATAGACTTTGTCACTTGTGAGCCAACGCCGCCAATAACGCAAGGAAAATACAACTGTCCATATGCGGTTGATCCGTTCTAGTGGAGATAGGCTTTTATCCAAGAAACTTGATGTGGCGAGGAACATAACCTTCAGATAAAACGACGTCCCTTCAGCGTCTCCCTAAAAAATATATTCTATTTTCAATAATTAAAAAAAAATTGAATGTAAATCAAAACATACGTAAAATTAGAAAATTCGTCTGTCAATTTCTAGTAAATTTAATTACTTGAGTTTCCAGAAATGAAATTTGAAAAATTCAACACAAATTAATATAAGATGGATGCTAATAGAGTAATAGATAAGATTCAATTCAAGACAGTCCGCACAATCAGTGACAAGAAACGTAAAGCCGTAAACTACGTGAAACTCTGACACTCTGTACAGAGTTGTCATACATAAATAATGTCGGAACAAGCTTAAACAAACTAAATAAACATAAAAACACATAAATTATACTTCTAAATCTAGGGTAAAGTTCCTAATTCGGGACAGGCCTGACAATTTCTAATTCGGGACGAAATAAGCTTTTTTGGAATAAAAGGACAATTAAGCTAATTTCGTGCGGTAAAATAACAAAAATAAACAGGATTTACTCTTTCCTATGTGTTTAAGCAACTAGTTTGATGTATTTATATGAAGTTTTCATAAAATATAATAAAGAAAACTACAAAAAAGACTTAGAAAAAAACCAAGATTTTGGGGGGTCGAAACATGTCTGAAATAACAAATCTATTAGTTATTTCACACTGTATTTAGACTTAAATCAAAGAGCCCGGAAAATGCTCTTGATTACACATTAAAAAACTAATTAAAGTCATCAAATTCACTGAATAATTCAGAAACAAGCTTGCTGGGAATAAAACCCATAACACAAATTCGGGACACCCTTATACACAAAAACAGGACAAATAAAAGTTCACCAGTTCGCCAGATGGCACTAGTAGAAGTGTCAAAGAACTTGTATGTTTAAAATCTACAAAATACTATTTTTCTTTTACTTTATATATGCAAACATCACATTGGCAGAGTGGTTATCGTCATGGGCTGATATTCAGAGAAATTAACGAAATTTGTGTTCGGTCCCAGGTAAGGGTTTCTCTTATAATGTTCGCAACTGTAGGTAGCATATTGAATTTTAACATAGATTTTACTTTAATTCCCTTTTTAAATTAATTCATTTTTTATAAAAGATAAGCTCAATACTAAAGCAATAGTTTGGCACAGTGGCAATAGTCTTGTAATTGTATCTTTTACATTTGGTGTTCTTCGTTCCACTCCAAATGGAGAAACATTTTGAATTTTTTGAAAATCGCCTCAGGGCTGTCCCGAATTTATAACACAGTCGGTATACCCGTAAAAAATATTCCCATTTAAAATAGAGCTTTATTTCAAGACTAATTTTATTTACCACAAAATGGTTTACAAGTAAAGTGGCACAGTGGGTATGGTCCTGGCCCAACGAAGTGCCCTATTAACAATTTGTGGGTTCAATACCGGATCAAGTCATTTTACCAAATTATTCAAAAATTGCCTCAGGGCTGTCCCGAATTTATAACACAGTCGCTATACCCGTAAAATTTATTCCTTTTAAATAAAGAGGTTTATTTACCACCACTTTTATTTACCACAGCTATTAATGCAATTAAAGTGGCACAGTGGGTAAAGTCCACCTCTTCGAAGTTGGCTTTTACTGCTAATGGGTTCAATACCCAGTGTAACCATTTTACCAAATTATTCGAAAATCGCCTAAGGGCTGTCCCGAATTTATAACACAGTCAGTATACCCGTAAAAATATTCCCCTTACATAAAGAGCTTTATTTCAAGACTAATTTTATTTACCACAAAATGGTATACAAGTAAAGTGGCACAGTGGGTATGGTCCTGGCCCAACGAAGTGCACTATTAATAATTTGTGGGTTCAATCCTGGATCAAGTCTTTTTACCAAGTTATTCAAAAATTGCCTCAGGGCTGTCCCGAATTTATAACACAGTCGCTATACCCGTAAAATTTATTCCTTTTAAATAAAGAGGTTTATTTACCACCACTTTTATTTACCACAGCTATTAATACAAGTAAAGTGGCACAGTGGGTAAAGTCCACCTCTTCGAAGTTGGCTTTTACTGCTAATGGGTTCAATACCCAGTGTAAACATTTTACCAAATTATTCGAAAATCGCCTAAGGGCTGTCCCGAATTTATAACACAGTCAGTATACCCGTAAAAATATTTTCATTAAATAAAGAGCTTTATTTCAACAGTAATTTTATTTACCACACCATACATGCACAAGTAAAGTGGCACAGTGGGTATGGTCCATACCCATACGAAGTCCATACGAAGTTCCCTAATAACAGCTTATGGGTTCAATACCACGTAAAGTCATTTTACCAGATTATTCAAAAACTGCCCCAGGGCTGTCCCGAATTTATAAGACAGTCAGTATAGCAGTAAAGTTATTCCATTTAAATAATGAGGTTTATTTTAGAAATAGTCTTGTTTACCGCAATATAAAATACATGTGGGTAGAGTCGATACCCAACGAAGTTTGCTATTACCTGCTAATGGGTTCAACTTCAGGTGAAACATGTAAAACCAAAAATATTTCCTCGAGTCGAACCTAGTAGCAGTTGAAAACCAATTTCGCATGGAAAGGACCATACCCACTGTGCCACTTTAGTTGTTTTTGCAATAGGGGTGAAAAAAATTAATATTAAAATAAAGCCTTTTATTAAAAGGGAATATTTTTACGGGTATAGTGACTGTGTTATAAATTCGGGACAGCCTTTAGGCAATCTTTGAATAATTTGGTAAAATGGTTTCACCCGGTATTGAACCCACTAGGAGTATAAGCAAACTTCGTAGAGATGGACTTTACCCATTGTGCCACTTTACTCGATTATATGGCTGTGGTAAATAAAAGTGGTGGTAAAATAAACCTCTTTATTTAAAAGGAATAAATTTTACGGGTATACCGACTGTGTTATAAATTCGGGACAGCCCTGAGGCAGTTTTTGAATAATTTCATAAAATAGTTCTAGATGGAGTTGAACCCATTAGCGCGTAATATTTAACTTCGTTGGGTATTGACTCTACCCACTGTGCCACCTGACATGTATTTTGAATAGCGTTAAACAATACTATTTCTTAAAAAACCTCTTTATTTTAAAAGGAATAAATTTGACGGCTATACTGACTGTGTTATAAATTCGGGACAGCCCTGAGGCAATTTTTGAATAATTTGGTAAAATGACTTGACCTGGGATTGAACCCATATGCTGTTTAATGTTAATAGGGCACTTCGTTGGGCCATGACCATATCCACTGTGCCACTTTACTTGTATACCATCTTGTGGTAAATAAAATTGGTGTTGAAATAAAGCCCATAATTAAATGGGAATAATTTTTATGGGTATACTGACTGTGTTATAAATTTGGGACAGCCCTGAGGCAATTTTTGAATAATTTGGCACTTGACCCGGTATTGAACCCATAAGTTATTAATAGCGACCTTCGTTGGGCAAGGACCATACCCACTGTGCCACTTTACTTGTATACCATTTTGTGGTAAATAAAATTAGTCTTGAAATAAAGCTCTTTATTTAAGGGGAATATTTTTACGGGTATACTGACTGTGTTATAAATTCGGGACAGCCCTTAGGCGATTTTCGAATAATTTGGTAAAATGGTTACACTCGGTATTGAACCCACTAGCAGTAAAAGCCAACTTTGAAGAAATGGACTTTACCCATTGTGCCACTTTACTTGCATGTGTGGCTGTGGTAAATAAAAGTGGTCGTAAAATAAACCTCTTTTTTTAAAAGGAATAAATTTTACGGGTATACCGACTGTGTTATAAATTCGGGACAGCCCTGAGGGAATTTTTGAATAATTTCACAAAATGGTTCTATCTGGAGTGGAACCTATTAGCAGTTAATAGCAAATTTCATTGGGTATCGACTCTACCCACTGTGCCACTTGACATATACATTAGATTGCGTTAAAGAACAGTATTTCTAAAATAAACCTCATTATTTAAATGAACTTATTTTACGGGTATACTTACTGTGTTATAAATTCGGGACAGCCCTGAGGCAGTTTTTGAATAATTTCGTAAATTGACTTAACTTGGATTTGAACCCAAAATATATTTTAGTATGTTTCCGTAGTGGCACTTCATGACTTCACCCACTGTGCCACAATATCTGTAAATGTTTCTAAATAAAATAGAACGTGTCTATAGAATTTTTGCGTCACCACATGTTTAGTGAATGACTTTTAAAGAAATTTATTTTGAGACTATAGGGTAAGATTTGATAGTTATCCATGATTCTTTAAACCTTGTTAAGATAAAATTAGATTAAAAAGAACCTTTAAACCTTGTTAAGAAAAAATTGGAATTTTAAAGAAACTGCATTATCCAAGATTTGAACCGCAGGACTACGAACATTAATCTACAGTAGATTGGCACGTTAACCACTAGACCAATCAAATTTACAATAAGTTTACGAAAAAAGTAATTTACTCAACTGGTTGATGATAGATGACGCTAGTAGGTGTCCCGTTTTTGGAATCTCTGTCCCATAGTTTTTACCGGTGTCCCGATTTAGAAACGCGTTGGCCTATTCTAAAGCCTGCAAAGTGGCTATAGCCAAAAAAGTGTCCCGAATTAGGAACATTACCCTATAACAAATTATTATTTTAATTTCAAATAATTTCTCACGAAATTTCTCACTTTTCTCAAATTTCTCAAATTTCTCAAATTTCTTAAATTTCTCAAAATTTCTGAGAATTTCTCAGTTTTTCTCAAATTTCTCAAGGACTGCCAGGTTGGTCGCACAGAACTAGATGATACTTATCAAATAGTTGTGCCGTCACTTTAGCCCTAGTAAAAAGTGATACTTATCGTCTAGATGGTAAGCATCAACTTGGATGAGGCCTATCGTCTAGTTAAACTTTTCTTCGATGTAAACAGCCTTTTCCGCCATTTTCTGAAATAAGTAACTATTTGTTTACATTATTATCTATGTAATTAAGAGTTTCTATGCATTGAAAGTTGTTTTATTTAAATTAAGACGCTAAACTAACCCTAAGTTCATCGATTTTAATAACCAATTGTTTGTTTTGTTTTCTAAATTCATCTTTTTGTAAGCTTGTTCAACTGTCAAAATGGAAATTTATTATTAATAACCTCATAACTTGTTAGATTTAAAAATAATTGTGTAGAAATTATTATAGGTACACTGGTACAGCAGATTTCTTTCGTAGCCTAAGTTTGAAATCAAATCACTTTCCTGACCTGAACTGTCTTTTAAACTCTTTATCTGATGTATTGCTAATATATTAATATATTTAGATGGCTGTGGTCGGAAAAATGACCATGACAGTTTCTTTTCTGGTTACTTGGCAACAACGACTAGTAAGTCTATGGATTCAGTTGATTAAGGCATATAATATATATTGAAATGGATTCGAACAACGCCAATGAAAACGATAATGGCGACCGGGAAACTAAAAAGAAAGTGCCAAAGAAACTTTTAAAAAGAGGATTTGTAGATTTTAAAGTTAGAGAACCAAAAAAAGATAAATTTGGAGAGGATAAGTATGGTAAAGATATAAAATCGTCAAAAAACTCCACCAACAAGTCTCGACTATATCGCCTATTATTTATTGTAAGAATTTTTAAGGTCAATTTCATGGAATGTTAGGCTAAAAAGTATTCATATTTATTTATTATTTTGTAGGCACATCAGTTAGCAAGAGATGTTAACGCTGAGTTACTCATATTTGGTTACTTCCCGAATGAAGATGTTGGAAGCTGTGGATGTTGGCCTTTTGGTGAAATGACAAAAGAGTTGATTGATAAGCATGACACAAAAAATTTCATGAAATACTGGGAGAAAGTTTATTCTGAAGTTGAAGGTAACACTAATGACATTATATATATATGTCTATATGTGTCATTACACATTCTTTCTGTTTTGTTTTTCTTATTTAGTGAAGCGGGGAGGTAAAACTTCTACCTCTGAAGAAGTTGATGTTATAGAGTCAGAAATTGAGGATGAAAACAATTTGGAGCATGCAGTTCTTGATAAGGATCTATCTGTACAGGAATTTGTCGTGGAAGTAGAAACTGAGGTTGAAACCAATTTTTACCATGTTCTTCATAAGGATCTAACTCAACAGGAATATGTTGTGGAAGATGTTGATGTCACCTATGGAGATAGCATTCTGGAATCTTGGTTATCATCATTTTCTGACACAACTGCACCACCGGCAGCTATATCTTCTGCTACAGTAACACCAACCTCGCCAGCTACCTCTAGGGTTCAGAATCCCCCTTATCAACTAGCTAACAACACTGAAACTCTAATAGTACTAAACGGTCCAGATCCTATGATTCAGTCGACGATTCCTAAAACAGTCATCACTGAAGTTCTATCCCCATCGGTTGAATCATCGGTTGCTACTAGTTCTCGACCAGTTAACGTTATAGAAACAGTACCACTGCCATCTTCTGATTTGGTTCTAGCAAAACCTACTCTGCCAGATACTGTAGCTGTTTTTACAACCGTAAATCTGCCAACTTCGTCTCTAATTCACCAAGCATCTCATCAGGCTGCTTCTGTTCAAGCTCAACTACCAGTATGCTCCGTGTCGACGAACACTCTTTTATCAGCGGCTATGAATCAGTCGACTATGCCAGTATGCTCTGTGTCGGAGAACACTCTTTTATCAGCTACTATGGGCCAATCGAAGAGTAATCCAATAACCAGCACCGAAATTCTATTACCACCAGTTTCATCATCGGTTTCGACAAGTTCTCGACCAGTTAACGTTATAGAAACAGTACCACTGCCATCTTCTGATTTGGTTCTAGCAAACCCTACTCTGCCAGATACTGTAGATGCTGTTACAACCGTAAATCTGCCAACTTCGTCTCTAATTCAACAAGCAACTCATGAGACTGCTTCTGTCGAAGCTCAACTACTAGTATGCTCCGTGGCGCCGAACACTCCAATATCAGCGGCTATGAATCAGTCAACTATGCCAGTATGCTCCGTGTCGGGAAACACTCCTCTATCAGCTGCTATGATTCAGTCAAAGACTCATCAAACAGTCATCACTGAATTTCTATTACCGTCAGTTGCATCATCGGTTAAGGCAAGTTCTCGATCAGACCCCGTCAAGGTTTTAGCAACCGTTAATCTGCCACTGTCTTCTACCATTTACGTGAAATCTTCTCTGCCACCTAAAAGAAGTATTCCCCTGGCCATCTCGGAGGATACTCGAAAATCGAAGAGAAGTCGCAAAGAAAAATCCTTCTCCGATGATAAACAGTCACATTCGGACTCTTCAAGTAGGCAAAAGGAGCGTTGTGGAGCTCAGGATTGCAGAAAGGTATATTGTTATGGTTGCTAATTGATCAATTAATCCTTAATTAATTATTTATTTTCCTTTTTTTAGCCGAGGGGTAATGCTTTATGGGTTAAATGTGATGGGTGCAACGAACGATTTCACCAAAGGTATATAACTAAAAAGTAAATAACATATTAAAATATTATTCAATCTGTTTTTGTGTCTTACAGGTGTTTAGGGATAAAACGCGGCGACGTGGACGTCTCAAAAGACTACTTATGTCCAAAATGTATGATTCCATGATCGAAGAAGCCGCCTTATACAGTTTCACGTTGTTTTTTGTTGTTCGTCTATCTTTCTGTTTTATTTCCTCATAACTAACCCCGAAATACTTGTAATAAAAGTGTGAAATATAAAAATTCTTGAGTAGCATATTTCATTTTTTTTTACTGTTAAACTGAAAATCATCAGACATCATCACTAATGATACGGACTTAAAATTCGTTAAAATTTGTGATGCAAATTAGTATATTGAGATTCGGTATGAAATATAGCATAAATCGTTGGCAGCGTAGCACAACAACGTAATGGCATTTGTACTATGCGCATAAGTTTATTTGTCATAAGGTGAAGCTTGGTAACCGTAGTTGGGTTTCTTATGGTCATCATAAGTGGGAGCCCGTAAAATTTTGTCATAAATTAAATTTAAGTTGGATGGTATAACTGGAACTTCCTTTCTTAAAAGAATATTGGACATTGGCAATGGCGACGGCTATCGCCAGGGCAATATGACTCGTTTTCAAAGGAGCTTCTATTCTAGATCTGATGCAATGAGCAACTGATGACAGTGGACTCGAAGACGGCAGGTATTTATAGTAGAAAACGACCCGGTGTGACATTCAATGTCACATAATAATATATTACATATTAAATCTTGGGTGAAACTGAATAACCGACTTCAAATAAGCCGTTTTTTAAATATTTCTTACAACATTGACCAAAAAAAAGACACACACGCAATAAGTGATTTCTTTCACATTTTTCACAAAATACCCTCGTTACGAGGATTTAAAATGCGTGATGGCAAAAATAATCAGACGTAAACCCTCAATGCAATTGATCGTCACGATAAATTCTCCAATTGATGCTAATTATCATTAGTGTATGCATATGTTTTATCGTCATTCTCGTAATTTGCTCCTGCGTCACTTTTATTCATACACGCAAGAAGAAAAAAAAATCCACAAAACAATGACAACAAAATCCAAACAAGAGATAAATTAAAACAGTTTATTTGTAACCCGAGGGACGAAACACACACAGTGCGGAGTGACGGATGGCGCACAATTTATTTCCTTCCATTGTGTTTTGTGTGTTTTGCTTTGTACACGGAAACAACGTCACACAATTTGTAGGCATGTATGGAGTAAGCCAACAACCTCCTGGCTTCGTCATTAAGAAAAAAATAACATGTACACCCAAAATCCTTTCCAAATAATATTTCTCATTTTACTACACCAACCATTTTTTATTTTTTCCTCTCTCACGTCTTGTAAATAATAACACGCGTTATTATTATTAAACTCTTTCTCTTTTATATTTCGTCACCCATAACGGTCTTCGGTCGTACACATCTAAACTGAGTTTATGCTAATATAGATTTTTACTAACGCGTGACGCCCGCGGGTTAAGTGTGTACACTCAAAGTCAGGTGTCTTCACAGAACGCTAGAACTTGACGTTATCGTTTAAAAATTATTAAAATAACCCCATTATTAAAATAATCCCATTATTACTATGAAGTAAAATTGTGTAATATAAAAGGTCTCGTCTCTGACGCAAATCCGTAAAACTCCCGACATGCAGTTGTAACTTGTAACTATTAAAGCCAGCATCACTATGTTCTGTACAACTTAGCTGTTCAATAAAACATCTTAGTAATTTAGACACCATATGAATTAGAATTAAATGAAAATCGCAATCTATAATTTCCACAAATTTTTATTTCTCACGGAATTGCAGTATAGATGGTACATAACAATTACAAATCTACTGAAGAGCTTTTCAATTTTCACCGACTCTTCCGACTACTTCCTAGGCCAGCAGTTCTTCATCATGATCACTTTCGCAATCGCTATTATCTACCTCATCCTCACTTTTCGTTTCCTCATCGACATCATCCTCACCCATACTTTCGCTATCAGTTTCATAATAGTGATCATAAGGTTCACCAACTTCCTGCGCAATATCACTGTTGGAATCAGCGCTGGTCTCACAAAACCAGTGGTTGCAATCGTGCAACAAGCAACTAAGCCTATTTATTTCTGATTGCATGAGAAATGCTTTCCCCCGCAACAAAAGATCTTCACTATCAAGGCACTTTTTGAATTCTTCATCAAGGGTTCTTTTAGCGTCGACCAACCCAGATTTGAACCTTCTCATTTCTTCTTTCACCTGACAAATTTCTTCTTTGCTTCGATCAGCTAGCATCCAGGCATCAACCAAGTTGAAGTTCTCTTGAAAGGATACTAGGATATAATATGATTTTTAAAATGTTAGGTTTCATGTTTGAAAAATAAGTGATTATCGTACTATCGTATGCCGACTGCCATGGAAACACACCGCGGTAACAGTCGTTCATAGTAACTACACTGCCTTCTTGTTGCTGGTTAATAACGGCAACAAGTTTTGTAGCTTTTTCGACATACTTCCCCATCTGTTTCTTTAGTTCAATTCGCTGTTTGGATGCATCTATAAATGACGTAAAAAACTGAAATGATAGTTTTTATGTACAAACGTGAATAAATGATTATACCAGTTTCCTTTGAAATGCGATTCTTGATGTTTTTTATAATAAGATGTATGCCTTCCAAACTTTTTTGGGAAACCGACAAAGGGGTTTTTTCCGAAAACCTTTTATCTATTAATAAGCGAAGTGGATAATGTACGAAGCTTTTTTGAAGAACGAGAAATAATTACTTTGACACTTCCGTGCTTCGTGTTTTAGTTGGTCCAGTAGAAGCGGCAACTTTAAAAGAATGTTTTCATTGAGGTCAATTTCATTTTTCTTTTTTGCCTCTTCTAGTCTTTCTTTCTTTAATTTGACCTGTAAATATTAGATAAAAGAAAAAATTTAATTACCAAACCTTGAAAGATACAGAAAGTACTAAGCAACCTACCTCATTTAACGATTGTTTCAATTTATGGCCTCGTGCCAATGATTCTTGACAAGGAGGTCCCGATCTAACAATTTCTTTGATCTCTTTTAAGAACTGAAGCATTTCAGCATTTGCCTATACATATACAATTCAAGAATTTACGTTTAAGATCGATTCATGTGAAACAAAATACAACCTTTCCTAGTTTTTCCTCTATGGTCGTTTGAATAAGCAACAGTTTGTCTTTCCTATCATTCGCCAGTCTATGGAACTCGCGTTCATAACGAACCACACTTGCTTCCGCCTTCGAATTGGTTTGTTCGGTAGATTCCCCTGTTGTAAGACAAGCCCCTTTCATCCAGTGGCCAGAATATAAAATCTAGAACGAGAAATATATTAGATAAGAACCCGGTTGGAATGGATAGGCTAAATATATAAATTTACCTGGCAATACCAAGCGTGAGTCTTTCCATGCCAGCGAGAGAGAAAAGGTTCCATATTTTGGGTGTGGAATTTGAACTCATCCACTGCATCAGAAATGACCTTGGCGAACGGCCAATACTTGCATACAACATCATAGCATATGAACTTACATCCAATTCGATAGGCATAGTCATGGAGGTAGTGAACATGGCGATATGTCTCCCCCTTGAGCATATCAACTGCTCTCAATAGATATCCGTGTCTGCATGAGCAAAACACAACACCCGTTTCAGATAAACCTTTTCTTCCGATGGAGTCGGATTTTCCGGCCTTGTAAGTCGCTCCTCCGCAACTGTCTTTCGAAACTTTTCCAACCTGAATATTTTAGAGAATACTATAAAAAATTGTTTTCAATAGTAACATTATGATAAGTATACCATTGGTTTGACTTTGTTAATTTTTTCGGTGTGACTTTCAAATACAGAATCGTCGACGAATCCAACATCAGGAAACAATTGCGAAAGATCATGTCTATGATAAGAGAAGTTACACTTGGCTACTTTAATATAGTATTTCATATAGTGCAACTCTTTTAGTCTTACCCTTGGGCACTTAGCCAGCGATATAGCTTCATTATTCCATCAATATGAATTGCTAGAGGTTCGGCGCCACACGCCTTACAGGTAAAAAGCTTCCGTAGTCGGATCTCTACTTCAACTAAGAAGTCCATGTGTTGGAAGTATCGATTAGCCATACTAAAGCTTTGACGGTCAATAACGTGTGACCGACAGGCGAGCTTTGAAATTTCCCCTAGCGTTTCAAGGAATTTTCTTTCTGATGTTCCAGGTGTTTTGTGTGCTAGATGCTTCCACATAATTAAAAGATCCATTGAAAAGAGATATGACTTTGTTTTGGGAGTGCCAGACCACCACCCAGAAGCAATTAAATCGGATTCCGTCGCTGAATACACCGCCTTGCAGTTGGAACACTGAAATTCTGTCCAATTTAAATCATAGCGCCCTGTTTCAATTAAGAAATAAGAACTTTATTTAACACAGCAAAAGAGAACCTTGAATAGTTACCTTCTGTGGTGATTACTGCCACCTTCACAAGACTAGGTTGAGTACGGCAAGTTCCAGTTTTAAAACATGAAAGGCATGTAGTTGGTACCGTACAAGGAACCGAAATATCTAAATAAAGTAATGATGATAATACATGTTTAACTTAAGGAGCTATAATCAATTTGGTTACTGGTCATTTCGGCACTGTAACCGATTCTTACCGTTTCGGCACCACATGTAAAATCCCTATCTCTGTGTTTTGTTTTGTTTAAATGTGAAGTGTCCGTTTCGGCACTCAAACTTTCCGTTTCGGCCCAATAATTTTTATTCAAAGGGGTTGTCAAGAGGTGTTAGGTTAAATATATAGACTCGAAGGTACTTGGTGGGTCTTTTCAAAGAGAAGCGGGCGGGGCCAGCAAAATTGAAAAACTTTAGAACACAAATTAATTTGTGCATCATGGGATTATTCATTATAATTATAACGAAATATATAATGAATATTAAAACCGAAATTTCTCATAATTTTAAACACTTGGCAGTCAGTTAAGTATTTAAAGAAAATAAAGTCACAGAAAATACTATTGTTTTACCGGAAATCATTTCGGCGCCGGATGACGTAGCTGCATCTCGTCAGCATCATCTGGTTGGATTTAAGTAACTCCTTAGTTCCATATTAAAACAGTCGAAAGAAGTCATGTTACCATGAGTTTGTATTAATCCATTTCAACGTGAACTTGATTTTATTTGATTTCATTTGATTCAATACGTGTCTCCATATCCTTAGTTCCATATTATTTGGACAATATTCTACACTTTTAAATTGAGATTTGAGACATATTTCTTATAAGCCTGGACAATATTGTAAACGTACTTCAGACTTGGCTTCAGTCAAGCAAAAGAGGCAGCAAGTTTCGGCTATCCCCCGCCATGGTGCGCACTAGTCGACTAGCCGCTCGACTTTTGGCTAGCCGATACCAAGCAAATGTAAAAAGGTCTATAATTTATTAAAGTGCCGAGCCGGATACTTTTGGTGCCGATACGGTTACATTTGGTGCCGAATCGACTTTATTTGGGGAAAACGCTCAAAAGTGCCGAAATGACCGGATACCATCAATTTAAATTTCTTTATTTTTACCTTGACTTATCAATTCTCCATCACAATTTATAAACTGGGTGGGTAGAAGAATTTGTGAATTGTTTTTAGTAAAGAGGGATCGTTGGTGGAATGGAGAGGTTGAATATTGATTTTGGTCACACTCATGGCAGAATGTGCCATGACAACTTTTGCATTTTACATAGCAAATAATTTTAGTGAAACACTTAATGCAAATATTTGGAACAAAAGCTTGAGAACGAATAAAAGCTTTGTAGTATTCTTCCTTACAATTTTCCCAGGATTCAGCTCTTTCTGACATTCTTTGTTGCCAGGTCTTTCTGGTTCTTTCGTGTTGAGGACTAGGACTGCTGGATGTTTGAATTGCTTGACTTATGAATTCCATTTCCTGTACCTCCTTTTCCAACATCTTTCTCCTCTCAATATTTATGTCTCTTGTACCAGTGGAGTCTTCAATTATATTGTCTTCAACAAATTTACTCTCCGATACTTCCTTAACATTGTTTTCTTCAACAATATTACTCACAGTAGCTTTTATTTCAGCTGATGCTTCTTCAATGCTGTTTTCTTCAACAAATTTACTCGTTTTCTTTTTAGCTTTTGCAGCCTTTTCAACTTTACGGTTGGTTTGTGTTTTTTAAACGCCTAGCTTAACCATCCCTGTACCAGCAAAAGGGTGCTTTAATCGTTTCAATTTAGCATATTCATTACCTCGTTTTCGACGAGCCTTATACTTTAAATAGAATTGGCACTGGCACTTTCCATTTGAACTTTTCACATTATGCAGATTTCTAATAATTATAAAACGTAAAAAAATATTGTCCTCATCCACGGCGATGCAGCCGATGCTTCAGGTATGTGAGTGCGACCCCTATGGCCCTATCGACTAGATGATAGGCCTCATCCAAGGCGATGCTTACCATCTAGACGATAAGTATCGCTTTTTACTAGGGCAAAAGTGACGGCGCAGCTATTTGATAAGTATCATCTAGTTGTGCGCGACCATGTTGAGGACTGCACATCGAGAAAAAGAGTGGGGAACCCCTCGATTCTGTCCCACTGTCTACATGCCCAAAAAAGGTGTACAGAACAGAATCCCTACGGGAAACACCATCTAGCACTCAAATATCAAACAAACTCTAATTAAATATCGATTTCACTTCCGGATCTCAGGATGTTAATGTATTATTTTTTAAACTTACGTCGATCGACGACGATATAAGATTAACTTTGCGGCGTGGGGCGGTGCAGCTACATATAATTACTTAAAAATTGGGAATATTAAATAATCACACGGGTATTAAATAATCGCAGAGTTAGTAAAAGCTACATGTATATTAATTACTTCAGACTTTGAGATATTTAATTAAAAATAATTCAATAATTTTTTTATTTAGAGAAAATTGAGCTTTAGATACAGGTGCGGCGTGGGGCGGCCTTGCGAAGCCCCGTCGCACCACCAAAGTTGCACGGAGTTAGTATTAGCTACAATATTTTACTTTAAACTTAGATAGGCATTGATTAATCGCGCGGAGTTAGTATAAGCTAAATAAATTAGTTACTTAAAACTTTGAGATTTAATTATTTTTTTATATTCCTACGGGAACCTCGCAACCCGCAAGGCATGGTGTATTAGTATGGTGGGGGAACTTATGGTTGGAATCGGCTATCTCGGCTGAAGCCAGTGGTCACCTATCATCAACGCTGCCTGGTGGACAATTGGGTGAACTATGAGCTATAAACGGTTTGAAAAGTCCGATTGCACTTTGCTTATGTACTACTTATAAAGCTATAAAATCGTAAAAAATGAGTCAATAACAGTAATTAAGTATTATTTTTCCAGCTTTAATTATTTTAAAATTAATAGAAAAAATATGAAAAAAATTAGTAACGATTATTGGAATCGAACCATATCCTTCTAGAGTCGTAACTCATTCCTGTAACCACTACGAAAACCGGTTGATATCTACATTTAAAAAAGTTAAATATATATACTATTTTACAGACGAATTTCTAAATTATGAAAGAATTTAGTATATTGGTTCATAGAGGGCACTGACGAAAGGAGACCAGCCCCAAAAAGCCACGCCACTTGTCCGGAAACTGGCTTCATTCGAGATAGCCGATTCCAACCATAAGTTCCCCCACCATACTAATACCATGAAGGAGGAAAGGAGGAGACGCAACTCCCATAAGGCCCTGCAGAAATTTTTGAGACCATGATGAAATAAAGGATTCGTTCCTTTTTTTGCCACTAGAGGGAAAAGTGTAGCGAAATAAGTAAAAATCTAGGCTTTATTTTTGTTTTCACCCATTCCTCTTCATGGTCTAGCAGATGACAAGTCCGTAACGATGGCAACCAACAAAAATAAAGCTAGATTTTTACTTATTTCGCTACACTTGTCCCTCTAGTGGCAAAAAAAGGAACGAATCCTTTATTTCATCATGGTCTCAAAAATTTGCCCGAGTTGCTCCTCCTCCATTCCTCCTTCATGCTAATACACCATGCGCAAGGGGTGCTAGCATAAAAGATTTAAATCGTGCAAAAAGGTTTGGGAGTCAGATGTTTGAACAAGATGCACATTCATCCTGGTCGTCCTTTCAAATTTATTTTATTCCACCGTTCGATTCAATTCAATAGGTTCCTTCGATGGATAACTTAATCCTTTTTTCATTTCCCTTGTTTTTTTTTCATTCTTTTTTTTCTCTCTCTGAACTTTATCAAAATGACGACGATACTTTGAGCGGCGGCATCCCAAATAGAAACTGTTTCTTTGTTTGCCTAGTGGTTGTCTACGTGAAGTTTCTTCAAATAACGATCAAAAATTTAAAATATAGGCCTAGTTGAATCTTTCGGCTTTGTAAAATAGTACGCTTTGCTTATTGCAAAAACAAAAACAAAAAAAACATACAAAATCAGACAAAACAGTAAATTAGCAGTTCTCGACATCTCAATCAGTTTTCAGTCTCGGCACGTTGCACATGGATAAAGGAGATAATTGATACAACGATTGTCAGCCGTTAAGAAGAAAATAAAAATACATAGTATTTATACTCCTTGTTATTTTCAAAGTAAATCAAAATCTTGATGAGGCAATGAGGTAGGAACTGAAAAGAGACCTGATCATCAATAATAAAAGTGTATGACCTTCTCATGGATTGTACTGATTACTTAACTAAATCTATTGTTTCCAATACAAGTTAACAACATCGAAAAATGAACATACTGAAATATTTATGGAAAATTCCTGTGAGTTTTGCATAAAATAAGTATAAAATGAGTATGAAATCAACTGGAATTTCATTAGAGGGAAAAAAACAGCGCATAATCGTTGGTGGAATAAATGATTATGTGTATATGAAACTTATGACACATAAGTAGTATATTATATGACTGTAGCGGACAGTTCCGATGAATCGAAGTATGGAGGTCTAGCCAGTATTTTTAGAAAGTGTCAAGACCTTTTAAACTAAGTAACTTAACCAAATACAAGTTCGATTGAGGCTTTTTCCGAAAACATCTGCCGCACTCAAGTGGCTAATCCACAACACGTAGCTACGCTGAACACGCGCATAACAACGCTGACAACGCTTGCGGCGGAAGTTTTCGGAAAATGACTTTTAAAAAGGGCCAAATCCTAGACTGAGTTTAAGGGTAAATAACTAAAAAAAGTCATGCAAACACCACAAATAAACGATTGATTCTTATACGCTAGGATGTTGTTGATTTTTGAGATCAATAGAAAAAAATTTGGTCTTTTAGATTTGAAGTTATTCTAACTTTACTTAGGGACTATCCGGCATAAGAGGCTGATGTGTTAAACAGTTTCTGTAGATTCTTTTTCAGTTTCGGCCTTTCGGGTGACCTTTTAACATTTTACGATCTGTAACAATTTGTAAATTCCATAACTAGAATACCGTTTGACGAAAAACATTCATATTTGGTGATATAATGTAGCATAAAGTAAGGTATCATTTAATTTTAATATTTAAAATTCGGTGTTTAATTAAATAATTAATCGTTTACAAACATTTTAAATTTTAATTCAATATTTTTAATAATAAATATAACTACATCCTAGAGGGTTTTGATCATGGATTTATGGTAATAGTAACAAAGTTCATTAAAAAAATCAATTGTTGCAATTTGTTCTAGGTAAAACCGTAAAACGATACATTTACTCAATTACTCCATTTACTACTATTCACTCTGGCAACGCTCAATTCCCTCGGTTAAAAAAAACTGGCAACACCGGAGAAAAGTCCCTTCAGTTCAGTCTTTTCTCTTTCGTCTTTCATTAGTTCTGAAGTGGTAGAGAAACAATGGTAATATTCTTTTTATCTAAAGTTATCGTTAACATCCTGTACATCCTAAATGTCATAATTTTTTGATTGATTGTTTCGATGTTAAGCTTGATGATTTTTATTAAATCCTTTGTTTTGTAGGGTATTGACATAAACCACAAGTACGACCGTAAAGTCGTTCGACGTGAGCCGAAGTCTGAAGATGTCTATCTTCGACTGTTGGTGAAGGTAATTAACATTATATGTGGTAAATTGAAGAACTTTTCGTGAAGTTTCGTCTTTGTACAGTTGTACAGGTTTTTGGCTCGACGTACCAAGGCTAAGTTCAATCGCATTATTTTGAAACGATTGTTTATGTCGAGAATCAACCGTCCACCTCTGTCGGTATCTCGTTTGTCAAGACATATGAAGAAAGCCGGAAGGGAAGGCAAGATTGCTGTTGTTGTCGGTACTTTGACAGACGATCCTAGGATCTTCAAAATTCCCAAGCTCACGGTAATACTTCGTTCAATTCATTTCCATTATCTGTCTTAAGTATTTCTCCTTTCAGGTGTGTGCTCTGCGTGCGACAGAGAGAGCTCGAGCTCGTATCCTGAAAGCCGGTGGTCATGTTTTGACTTTCGATCAATTGGCTTTGCGAGCTCCAACAGGCAAGAACACTGTTCTGATCCAAGGACGTCGCAAGGCAAGGGAAGCTAACAAACACTTTGGGCCTGCACCTGGAGTTCCTGGATCACACACTAAACCATTAGTTCGCTCAAAGGGACGGAAATTTGAACGCGCTCGTGGTCGTAGGTCGTCTTGTGGTTACAAAAAGTAAATGGCTTCTTTCTAGAAGTGTTTGTATTGGTTATCTTAAAATTAATACAATGCTTGTAACCAACTTCTGGTAATTGATTGGATGGATGCATTTGAACATTAATGTATTCACTGATGAATGAACACTTACATGCCACTTAAGTGGAAATAAATGAGACGTTGCAGAACATATGATCGTAGTGTTGAAGTTTCAACAGTTGAGGGTTAGAAAATATTAACTGATTTCAAATAACTGTCAAAGCAACTCATGGAACTCGAACCAAGACTACAAATAGAAAGATGAAACTGCACACAAAGAACACTCGAAAATAGATAACCCATGAACAGATTTTTGCTACGTGAAATCTCCACGCAGCACGAACCAGCAAGAAAGTATTCTTTAACATTACAATCCTAACTGTATGGTAATACGAGATAAATATATAGCAAGTATATTAAAGGGAAAGTTCAGGCAAAACAGGTAGACTACATTGCTTTAAATGAACGATACGTCCTTTATATCGGAGGTGAACTTTTTAAAGTTTACTACGATGAAGAATCAAAAAAAATGAAGTAAAGGTATTGTTCAGCACTTCGAGAAAAAAGATGATGCGAATACAAAGAAAGTTACACGTTGTTTTCCTCAGTCATTATGTATCAATTACTTGAATTAAGGGAAATGTCACACGTTCCATTTCTTTTTAAACCTGTTTGTAACATCTCATTGACGTATGAAACAAAAGGCCTGTTCGTCTACTTTTCACTTTCTTCTTCTGCATCAAGTTTGATTTTCTTCTCGTTGCCATCAAAACAAGGCCCAGCATTACTTAGACCCGAATTGACCGGTGCCGGACTTGACGATGCAGGAGGGTAGGTTCGTTTAATACTACTGGGTTGCAGGCTGGCTAACGACTCGTTGCCACCATTGGAATTGCTGGCACTTACAAATGACGAATATGTCGTCACAAAGGGAACAATGACTGAGGCCTGTGTTCCTCCCAGGTAACTACTTTCCGATCCGCCATTAGCTGTCGGCCCTACGTCAAACAATGAAAAAGGTTAGTTTGATGTTCATTACACACAATTTGAAGACATTACTTAGAATAAAATTAGTTTAAAATTAGTAAAAGTAGCGTCAAAGCAGTTAAGTACTAAATTTTATTGAAGAAAGGAATCACGATATTTTCAATAACAAAATGCAATGCTGTTGCCCGTCAATGTAAAACTAGAATTAGAACTTGATGCTGATTCTATTAAATTGATTTCACCCATACCGTGCGCAAGTTGAGTAGGCTGCAACACTACCACATGAGTAGGATGATTCGATTGTACAACTACGCCACTTCCTTGATGCAGAGAAAAAGGTGAAGATGGCCTACTACTACTCTTAATTTCTAGGTGTTGCGCCACACCCTGGCTATTCACAACGTCGCCGTATGGCTCGGACACTGTAAAAGAGAACAAACTTGTTATAATAATCAACCGATAAAAGATGAAGCAATTAAATGTACTTGGTCGGGGAGATCCCTCTCGAGATAGACAATCAGGTGTGGCCAAGCCAGAAACCGACATGTTCGGCAACCCGCCATGCGTGGGTGAAGCTGGTGCGCTTCTGTAAAAATAAACCATCAATAAATTAAAAAAAAAAAAATCTCAATTGATAAGATACTAAATATTTTCACCTGGCGTAGGGTGTTCTAAAACAAGGTACTCCTCGTTGCCTTCGCCGACGGAAGGCTTGTTCAACCAACTTTGATTCACTAGTAGGGTCTATCCTCCAAAAAGAACCTTTACCTGGTTCTTCTTGACTTCGGGGGACTTTTAAAAAGTAACGATTCAGCGATAGATTGTGACGAATGGAATTCTAATGGTGACAGCAGAGAGCTTTTAGAAACTTAACTTTGAGAGAAACGGATTAATGTAAATCGGTACCTGCCATCCTTTGTCAGCGGTACGATAATAAGGGTAGTTCTTAGTGATATACGAATAAATTCCACTAAGCGTCAGTTGCTTGTCGGGAGCAGTGCAAATAGCTTGCACAATTAGCTGAGCATAAGAGTAAGGAGGTTTGCTATCATCCTTGGTATCACTTCCGCCTTCAGCTCCTGGACTATGATCTTGTGTTAGATCTTGACCTGTACTATAACCGGCAGCTGATCCATGGCCGTGTGATGAAGAAGGATTCAACTCATGATGAAAGTGAGAAAACCCGCCAAAATGGCTACGGCCTAATCCATGACTTCCTTCTCTGGGGCTAACTGGGCACGAATTCGCTGCGCTAATAGTTCCTGTTGGTGAAGGGAGAGGACTGGAGGCTTCTGCCTCTTCCTCTCCTATGGGTATATTGATCCTTAATGGAGGTAAATGAGGCTGCTGTTGAGCTGGTTGTGCTCTCCTCTTCAATGGGGAAGGAGGAGCTAATGAAATTATTTCAATTATAATTTGAAAAATAATATCAATAAGAATCAAAATATAGTTGTTATGTATACCTAGTTGTGTTGAAGGTACTGACACAGCTGATAAATTCATATTAGATGTGGATTGGTTGCCAAGATTAGGTGGTGGTCCTGATTCATCGACAAGTGATTGGAACATCAATCTTATGTTTGTGCTAGGGAAACGAAACACACACCTAAAAAAGTTATGTTATTATTAATGAAAGCAATAAATATTAAAATTGTAATACTTACATTTTGGGAAGTTGCAGAGGAGCAGCTCCTTTTCTTTGGAACACACCATCAACAAATACACCATTTTTACCATTACAGATCATGTAAAAGAATGGATGTTCAAAGTACACCTCCAAATGGCGTCTCGATATGAATGATGAGTGACCCATGTTAACATCTACTTGTCCTCTAGATGAATTCCGTCCTATCACTAATCGTTTTTGTCTTACTAAAAATTCAAATTCTCTTCCTTCAATCCTAGCAATCACTACTGGGCCTCGTCCTTCACCTCCATGGTTCCAATGATGAACTGTTAATAAAGCAAACTATTAAACTGTTCATAGAGAATTATTTGGTTTTTAAACATTAGAAACAGTTGAGTTGCTTGAAAAGTTTGTTTACAAATGTTGCAGCTTGATTGAACAAAAGAAATTTTCAAAAATTGCAAATATATGGATTTAATTATTTACCTGCACCAGGACTTGTAGGGGCTGTTTTAAGTGATAACAAAGCATAAGCTTCACTTTCTCTATCTCTATCCCTTTCAGTGATGTGGGACGCAACGTGGTCATGAGACGCCATCACCAAGATCTTGTGTACGCGTGTGTACAAAAATACACGCGTCACAATCAACTTAAGCGACCACCAATACAGTGATTCTGTATATATACTGCTTATTGTATTTAGCAGCGAACGAGAAAAACAATAGCTCAAAAGAAAATAGATGCGACATAAAATGCCGACTAATAAATAAGAGAATTGTTTGTCAAAACGCACGGAAGTGCAAGTACGTAAGAAAAACAAAGCCACGATCTAACAGAAGAAGGTATTCGATCTCTAGCGATCATATCACTATAAAGCAGAGACAAGTGCGCCGCTCCGCTAGAGGAGCAGCGATCGGTATTTTTTAATGCAAACGTAAATGAAGTTCAAGTTTTATAGGCCTAGGCTACTTATTCAGTTTTATAATTTGAATAAATAGTTGATCCAAATAAAAAAAACAATGGAGATTTTATCTGTAGCCAAGTATACTTATACACTTAACAGTTACAGGCTCAACGAATTAATGATACATAAATATACAACATGTTCTCCGCGAGTTTTGTGCGATAGAGCAACGGAGCAACTCTTCGGTATTCTGATTGGCTCTCCCAGCGAGATTTCAATCGTTACCACCACGGCGCTGAAGAAGGCAGTCAAGGCACTCAAAGCAGGCGGGCGAGGCCGCGAGGCCCGGCTGTCGCTCTCGTCTGCATAATCAACACAATTGTTTACTTTTCGCAGTGAAGTTTTTTTTAAATGTGATGAACAGAAAATAGTTTGACGTAATTATCGTTAAATTAAAAAAAAAAAAAACATAGTTTTCAACACGTTTAAAAATTGAAAGTTAAAGGTTAGAGTAACTGAAAGAAGTCTAGAAATAACGTTTAGAAATTCGTAGAAGTCCAAATGATTAAGAAAAATCTCCTAGACCTTAGAAAAAGGTTTTAAAAGCCAGTTTCTTCAAACAGAAAATGTTTTTTTAAAAGAATATTTCTGATGAAAATAGAAAGAGAAATGAAATTTGAAGAAAAGCTTCCAACATGACTCATGTTGGCCTCATGTTAAATGAGCCTCATGTACATGAGGCTTGGACAATTATTAGACCTTATGATATGAATCATAAAATTGCTCCATCAACTGATCTACATAATTCTTGATTTTCTTCTAAAATCAAACCATACATATAAAAATATCCTCATCTCTTTAATACAAAACTACACTAGTGTCAGAATAGACCTTTTTCCATTTGGTTCGGGTAAGTAGAGCGAAAAGTCGTGCGGCTAGTCGACTAGTGCGCACCATGGCGGGGGATAGCCGAAACTTGCTGCAGACTTGGCTTGATCCGGCAAATACCCTTCGTAAGGCCATGTAGTTTGTCTATCAAAAACACTAAAAAAGTGTTAAAATGCACGCCAACGCTTTAAAAAAAACTTAAGCAACACTTGGCATGCATTTCAACATTTTTCTAGTAAAAAAAAACAACATTTTGGGCAAACTGCATTAGAAATCCCATTGACCAGTTTTCTTATGTGTCGTTTACTGCAGTTTGCCCAAAATGTTGTTTTTTTTTAGTAGCTCTTACAAAATGGGTCTGCAGGCGGCAAGAATTATGCTAATGAGCTAAAAAAAAGTTGGTTTAAATTCTTGCCGCCTGCAGACCCCATTTGTAAGAGCTTCGGGTGTTTGTCGGGTAGATGGCGAAATGGTCAAGTCCACGAACTTCCCCTTCTCCGAAAAACGAAACCTTAATATCTTTTTTTTTTAAATTTTCTATAAAAAATTTAAATGCAGCTGAACTCGTCTTTAAAAACTCTATATAACTGTGTTTTTTCCTTATTTTGCTGTAAAAAAGCCTACCCGACAGGCTTTAACACGGCGAGATAGGGAAAGAGTCCAGTCCTTATGTTAGAGTAGTCCATGATTTGTCCGACATTCAGGCCCAGTCTTTCAGGCCCATTTTTTTCAGGCCCATTTTTTTTGGGCCTGAAAGTCGCTCAAAACTGGGAAAATGTAGAAATGAAACATATAGAATAATACAAATACAAAACATGCCTAATAAATAGTTTATTTATGAATTTTACCCTCACGATGTTGGCCACTACAGGAAGATGGCGCTCCGTGTCTTTTTCAAATACCTTTACCAGCTCTTTCTCCACTGCCGTAGGTTTACGCTTAAAATGAATCAGATGTTTAATATGGTTTAGGGGGGATTCGAACTCGAGACTCCCGTGCGAACTGACAACATCTTAACCACTAGACCAATGGGAGGACATTAATTTTGATAATGTAGAAGAAAAATTACTTTCTCATCGCGTGTTCTTTAATTTGCCACACCGGCTCATCCTCTTCCAAATTTTCAAAATAATAACCCTCTTTAATAGTTCGTCAATTTATTTTCGATCATATACAGATACATATATACATATACATTTAAAAATAACATTTATAAAGGAAATTTAATAGTTTGGGCCTGAATTGCGAAAAAATGGGCCTGAACGGCAAACAATTCAGGCCCCCGAAAAAGTGGGCCTGAATGACTGGGGCCTGAATTACTGGGCCTGAACGTCATACATCCTGCATTTGTGAACGGAGTAAAAGCGTGTAAGGGGCGCGCTACTACTAAAAGTAGAACTACTCGTGCACACTAAAAAAAATTTTACGTAAACGATATTTTAAAGAAATATTTACGTTAGAACTTAAAAAAAGCTTAAAAAAATATTCAAAACGTTTTGAATTTCTGCTTTTTTAGGCTTCAAAAATACACTTTTTTGGGGCAGCCAATAGAAAGGAGGATCGCTATTAAGGGATGGGATCAACAAAGTAATTGTTGCGAAAGTTTCCGCGCGCAACAAAATTGTTTAGCCATTCCACGGTTTGAGGCAGGGGTGTGGAAGAGATGGTTGCCCAACTTGTATCTTTTTTTAACATGGGGCTCTGGGAGCTGCGGTAAAACTTACTACTTAACACAAAAAATACCTGTCATTGTTGTTTATTGTCCTAAATGTACTAATCAACATGTGGAGTGCAAATATGAGACTCAAGAAGGGAATGAAACGCCTGTTTGAGCGCACGATTCCAACGCGTAGGAGCCGTAGTTATGAGAAAGCAACAGCATTTAACTTACTATACTTGCTGAACAAGTGAAAAAAAACACTAGAAGAATGTACGTCGTCTGCTCAGTTTTTGCCAGATTTGATAAAATAAATAAAACAATATTTTTTAAAATTCAATATCTTTAAAATTAAACAAAATGTAAGCGTAAGTATTTTTGAAAATAAATCTCATGTAGTGATGTCGACGAAAGAAAATCGGATTATTTTTTTTTTATTAACTTGTGGTGGGTTTTGCAAAACATGCAAAACTTGCAAAAGATGCACAACATGCAAAACATGCAAAACATGCACAACTTGCACAACTTGCAAACTTTTGCTCAAAACTGGAATCGCAATAGACGACAAGTAGATCAGTAAGTGACAAATTGTCAAAAGTTCAGCAAAATTTTATTCTCCATGTCAACTTACGCTTGTAAACCTAATTCTGTGCCGTAAAATTAATCCAAACCATTATTTGTGCCATTGTTAAAACAGCAAAACCCTCTCGTTCTCCACTTTTGCTGTTTTTTGCAATAGCACAAATAATGGTTTGGATTAATTTTACGGCGCAGAATTAGGTTTACAAGCGTAAGTTGACATGGAGAATAAAATTTTGCTGAACTTTTGACAATTTGTCACTTACTGATCTACTTGTCGTCTATTGCGATTCCAGTTTTGAGCAAAAGTTTGCAAGTTGTGCAAGTTGTGCATGTTTTGCATGTTGTGCATCTTTTGCAAGTTTTGCATGTTTTGCAAAACCTACAACAAATTAATTAAAAAAAATAACCCAATTTCTTTCCTCGACATCACAACATTAGATTTATTTTCAAAAATACTTACGCTTACATTTTGTTTAATTTTACTAGATATTGAATTTTAAAAAATATTGTTTTATTTATTTTATCAAATCTGGCAAAAACTAAGCAGACGACGTACATTCTTCTAGTGTTTTTTTTTCACTTGTTCAGCAAGTATAGAAAACCAGGAGGTGCCGGTGTGGCGGCAGGTCCCTCTTGGAGTTTTTTTTTTTGTTTTTTAATTCATCAAAATTTTTTTTCTTTTTTTTTTTTTTAACTTTTGGACGAGCGAAGTCCCGTCCCAATGATAGACTTATATACTAGTATTGAATGTGGGAAATAAAACTTTTTAAAAATACTAAATGGCGCAACTTTTTTGGGTCGCCTGTGGGTAAAAGAAACCGTTGATCGGATCGGGATTTTTTTTAAATCAAATTGTTCGTCTCAACAATTTTGATTAAGCCCACCCACCACGGACAAGATCCAAGAAAGAATTTACATTATACCCGCCCTAATACTAATAACAAACTGATAAACAAAGCAAAAGCAGACGACACTTTTACGACATAGTCATCAATACCCACTACCCCTTCCCTAAATCCAAACCGGCAAAAACCGTAAAAGCGGTTTGATCGAAGGCGCTCAACATCCGCTTACGGGATCGGAATTATTTCGATATCAAATTGTTCGTCTCAACAAGTTTGATGAAGCCCACCCCAAACGGACAAGATCCAAGAAAGAATTTTGACGAAACCCGCAAATAAACCAAAAACCCGCCCAAAACCCGCCCTAATAACACCCCACAGGACCCTCTTGTAAGCCAAGAGGGAATAAATTTTGCTTTCTCATGGCTACGGCTCCGACGCGTTGGAATCGTGCGTTCAAACAGGCGTTTGATTCCCTTCTTGAGTGTCATATTATGAACTCCACATGTTGATTAGTACATTTAGGACAATAAACAACAATGACAGGTATTTTTTGTGTTAAGTAGTAAGTTTTACCGCAGCTCCCTGAAGACAGTTTTCTCTTGTGGATGTTGGTAGCTCCGCCTCTGTCTCCTCCCCTTTTTAGTCTAACATGAGGGCATTGACATCTGTGAGTTAAAAAAGAAACTGCGTTGTTACGTTAACCGAACGTTAACCCCCGCGTTAACGTAACATCATAAGGTTAAAAAAGCATGGTGGACATGGCAGCCACTGCTGATCCATTAAACAGAAAGAAAAACTATAAGTGTTTTATCTGTGGGAATGTTTTCGATAAAGAAAACGAGAAACAAGTAAAAATGTTTTCAGTTACAAAGAGTAGTATTGATTCATGGCAGCAAGTGATTCAGAAAAGAGGATTGAAGATTGGATCCAAGTTGTGCTCGAAACATTTTGACAAGGAAGATATTTTGGATGGGAAATATTTGTCTGGTCCTTTGTCTGGGCCATTTTATAACTTAAAAGTTACTAAACTAACTGCTTCTGCTATTCCCAAATATCACCGAAGTAAGATTTGTAGTTAACAAGTTTTTATCGTGTTGCTCACTAATCTTGTATTCTCATTTTTTAGGTTGCTTATCCTCTTCAACTTCATTCGATGTCAGAAAACTAAACAAAATGTGAAATCAGTGAATGGAAAAGGTATTGACTTTTTAAATGAGTAAATCAACAACTAACGATAACTTTCTATTTCCTTATTTTACAACAGATCATCTAGACAATAAAACTATTTGAAGACCACTTTCAAGTTTAAAGCCTACTGTTAATGCTCAACACCAAGTCAATAACAGCAAATCTACAACTTGAACAACAGCAACGCGGCCGAGTTTGGTCAAAACCAGCATGGGACCACCCGATGTTCAGCCAGCCTTCAACAACAGTCAGCGAATCATGACAACACCTATTGCGAATCAACCATCACAACAGCAGCAGCATTATCAACAACAACAGCATCATCACCAACAGCAGCTGCAGCAGCAAGATACCTTATAACTAATCGAGCAGGGTCTTTAGCAGTGGTTTCGAGGGGTTCGACACTCAAAAAAGGACTAGAAAATGAAAAAAATTGATGCGCGGGAATCAGTTCTACAAATAAAAGAGAAGAAAAAGATGCTTGAAACGCCCCAATATGATATAGTCCAAATGAAAAAAAAAAGGGGAAGTGGCGACTAAAAATTTATTTTTCGTCACTTTGAGAAGTAAGAGGTAAAAAAGTGAAAAAAAATGAAAAAAAGTGAAAAAAATGAATGTTTTCGGAAAAAAAGTAGAATTTTCGCACATTTGGTTTGTTTCAGTTGAATGTCGACTACTTTGTCGTGCGGTTCTGAACACCTGTATCTTCGATCTAGTGCCAAGAGTGACGAAAATGGGGGAAAACTGTGTTTTTTCTATTCTGCATACAGAATTTGACATAAATGTTACCCCAAAAATCAAGTGCATATTATTAAAGCTCGGTTATAGTTCTTTTCGTACTTTGGCTCGAATAAATCCCGATTGTGCTGAATTAGAACATTTTGTAAGAACAATCCTTGCTGATATAGATTTCGTTGCTGACTTACCCGAAGCTGAGAGAGTCAGCATTTTTGGAGAAATGTTTGCAAAAATTCCTTCGAAGTTTAGTTTTATGCCAGGAGAAAAAGCTTTAATTGCTGATGTTGTTGACACTGCTCAAAAAATAACAGCGCGCAGTCAAGAAAACTTTTCCTATGACATTTTACCGTCATCAGGACGCAAAAGAAAGAGAGTGTCTACCTTCAGTTCATCAGAGTCAGGGAGAAAAAAAAATAACAGTGCTGATGGCTTGGCTGATATGCCTGTGAATGGAGGATTACAAGAAGTTAGCCCTACTAATGTTCTTCCCGCGGTTCTTCCCATAGATTCTGTGATGCGAGTCGTAAGTCGTGCAAATGTTTCAGAAGGCCAAAGTGATATGACAAACGTTACGTTAGAAGGAACACTTGAAGAAACACAAAATACTACACGCGTGATAAGACGAAAGGGAAAATCGTTACAGGAATACTTATTCAATTGGTTTTCAAAAAGCAAACTTCGTGATACGTGGGATTTACCGTCTATTAAATGGACGATTGACAATCATGAAAGCGAACAGCCTAAAATTACTTGTTCTACGTGTAAAATAGCGCCGTTTAACGTAAATGGTGACAAACATGTCGGCTGGAAATTTTCTGCTTATGTGAATCACATCAATAATTTTCACAAAAGGAAGCACGGTCATGATGCTACAAGTCATGGGGCATCCCCAGGAACCAGTGGTCAAAATAATCCAGCCCAAATTTCACAATCACAACCCAATAGACTTAGCTCCGGAGCATCTTCATCAGAAACTGTCGGGTCGGAACCTTCTAACTTGCCTTCTAATGAGAGCCAGGTTTTCAGTAACGGACAGCAGTAGTGAGTCGTACTCTGTCCAGAAAACGCAATCAAAAGACTCAAGCTCAAGAAGAACATTGCTTCAACGCTTGAACATTCAAGCTAGCGTTCAAATTAAAAAAAAACCTGGTGGATATCGTTACGACAAGGATATTGGACTATTACATTTTGCCATGTACAGTTATATTCAGGGTGGTCGTAAATTTTATGAAGTGTTGAGTGCCAATTTTGAAGGAGTATTTCCTAGTTGCAGAACTATTGAGAGAAAATTATCCTCGTTTCACAAATCAGTACCCGAAGGAGAAGTAAATGTTGCGTTAGTTAAAGAAATTTTGGAGAAACATAGACTGCCACCAGTCGTTTCCATTGCGGAAGACGGAACAGCCATCGTCGGACAGAGAGAATACGATAAAAGGACAAACAGAGTCATTGGATTTAGTCTTCCGCTGCGATGCAATGGTATAAATTTTCTGTTCTTTTCTATGTATAATGAATGTTTTTCATTAAAACTAAATATTCGCAGGATTTCCCGATTCGCTAGCTTCTTCTGTCAGGACCGCCGAGGATATTGTTAATTTATTCGAAAAATATGAACGTGCAGCTGTGGTTATCAATGTTATGGCGCAAACCATGGATGAGCAAATCCCGGCTATCCGGAATCCGGATTGCTTCTTTCTGTTCAAACAACAGATTTACGGCAGACGATGTTAAGCACAGGGCTAATTATATTGAAGCCGAACTAAATAAGTTGGGAATCCGAATGCTTACATATTCCGCAGACGGAGACAGTAGAGAAATGAAAATGATGCGCCAAGTTTTGAATTTAGGTGCGCTTCCCCCCCGTCTCTCACGACAAAAAAAAAGGCAGAAGCGGTACGGTATAAGTAGTTATTTTAAGAAAAGTAAAATAATGTGATGGCAAGTATTTTTTCTTTATGCAGCACAACAAATAGCTGACGAAACGGGTTGGCTACTGAAACGACAATGGGATTTTTTCGCCGCCGATGTAATAAACAGTGCAGTGCCAGTACAAGACACAGTTCACATAGGTACAATTCCGAACGCCGAACATTTTTCTTAGTATTTATAATGCAGACGGAGCTTCATTTCAATTGTTCGCATATAGGCGCAAAATTTCGAACGCGGTTACTGAAAAGAGACCGAGCTACATTTCTCACAATAGGTAAAGGGATTGCTTCGGTGTCTGACCTTGAACAACTCTTAACAGAAGTTACCAAAGGGCAACACCACTTAAAAAATGGTGATCTAAATTTGCACGACAAAATGAATTACGATGCTGTAAGAAGACTGTGCGACCCCTGTGTCACTGATATTCTGTGCGACAAAGTAGCAGGTATAATTTTTTTATAAAATCATGGTTAGAAAATTGTGAATGGTCTGACGTCAACTATATATCTTGTTGTATGTATATTATTTCATCAGGTTCAGAAGTAACGTGCTTCTATCTTAAGCTGATGAGACTAATAACAGCAAGTTATTTGGATAAAAGCTTATCACCACTAGACAGAATATATGGAATATGGTATTCTTGTCTCGCATTACGGTATTGGCGACATTGGCTTCAAGAAAACGGATACAAACTAGATATTAATTTCATCACCCTCAACGCGTACATGTGTGTTGAGATAAATGCCCACGCCTTAGTCCTCATATCAAGGAGACTAAGAGAGAACGGAACTCCTCATCTGTTTCGGCCGTGGCATTTTGGGAGTCAGAGCTGCGAATCTTTTTTTTCGACTTGTCCGGTCGTTGACTTCAACAGAATCGACCCAAGTAAATTTAAGTGGAAAAAGTTTTTTCAGTCGTAGCGAGAGAGCGGATGCCGCAAACCGACTTCTGGGGGAAGGAGAAAACGATGGAGTTTACTTCCCGAGGTTTACTCACGCTTTTGAAGACCAGAGCCAAGACGATGGCAAAAATATTTCTTTCAATCTTCCGTCTCATTTACCCTCCGATGAGGAAATCGAACGTATAATTCGCAAGGCCATGGTAGATGTTGACCATCAGTTTCAATTATTAGGTAAAAAAATTCTCGAGACAATAAAACATTTTGTAATATTCTTATATGATTGGATTTTTAGGTGTGAAAATGAGAGGAAAAAAGAAATTTATGTTCAATCAAGAACTAGTTCAACGAATCAATGTGTCTCCAAAAGATAAGGGACACCCTGCAGCATTGATTGATAGCAACTTGCTGTTGGAGTTGGATGACTCCGGTGCAGAAGAAACAGCGGCCGACGGAAACGTCCAGCCATGTCCTGACGCTGGTGATGAATACGACATAGATGTACTGAAGTCTCTTGGAATGGCCCAGCTAAGAGATTTTTCTCATTTGGTTTCTCGCCAGCTTGAGTCTAGCGCTTTTGCTAGTATCATTTGTAATAATGGATCGCAAATCGTCGTTAAAAAAAGCGCGGTCGTGTGGTTTTGTGAAAATTCAGTTCGGCGATTGAGCAATGATCGCACTTTACGAGTCATGCAGTCGGCAAATTTTTCCGAAAGAAGAAAATTAAAAATAACTTCTGTTTTCAACTCGAAAAGTTATACAAATTGGAGACTGGTGTCTTTTTCGGAATTTGGAAGGGAATGGTTTTTTTTTGGGGCGAGTTCTCTCTTTTGCATACTTTAACAGCACTAAAAAATCTATTTCCATGTTTGAATGGATAGTTGATCAAAAAGACAATGAGGTTGGGGTACTCTGCATATGGTATAAACTAGATATAAATCAATCTATATTTTCGGGAAAATTAATTGAAGTACACGTCCATCATGGTTTTCACCCTTGTGTTTCGTATATTTGTAGTTGTCCTTCTCCAACATTTACGTGCGATGCCCAAGGTTCAAAACAATTGTTTTTTACCAATGCAACAGTTAACCAACTATCAAATTTTCTCAAGGACATGACATTATCAAGGGACTAAATAAACTAGTCCGACTCACTACACTTCAGCTGGTCTCTTATTTTAAAACAAAAAAATTAGAAAAGTGAAAAATAGGGGGAAAAGCGAAAAAAAGTAAAAATGGAGAATAAAAAGTTATTTTCCACTTTTTGGGGAAGAAGCTGGGAATTTGGAAGACAAAAAGTGGTTATGGACATTTTTGGAGGCAAGAAAACAATAAGAAAATCTGGTAAAAGAGGGAGGAAAAATCCGTTTCGCGCGTTTTTATATTTTTTTTAGGGACAGGCGTGTGGGTCTTTTTTGAGTGTCGAACCCCTCGAGTGGTTTGGAAACATGCAGTCCTCCTACCAGCTGGACAGACTTAAGCAGCACTGCCCCTAGAGATAATCATTGAAAACACTATCCAGTTCCGCAGACTGTGTTGGTACTCAATCCAGGTATTCTGATTATCTTTATTTAAACCTTATCCCACAATCAAAGTATTTTATTGTAAAACAGGAATCAGACCACAGACTCGTCTGCCCAATTCTGGTATGGTAGCTAATGCTCCATTGCGTGGTGCCAATAATATTGTCTTCCCAAGACCGATGGGAGCAACCAACGCTAATTCTGGTGACAATGCGACAGCAGCAGCAACATCAACAACAGCAAATCTCTACAACGGCGAGCAGAGGAGCTTCACAGCCAAGAAAAATCTCTTTTCCCGTTAGTCTTTCTTATGCTGTACAACCCTCTCAACAGCAACAGAAGCAGGTCGTCCAACCAAGTGCAGGGCACGTCCTTCATTGTCGATAGCAGCACGCCTCGCCTCACTTGGAAGCTCATGCAGCTGGAGTAGCCCAAACACAGCAGCCGGCACAGTCTCCTGCTCCCACACTGTCAGTCTACTTGTACCAATATCTACATTTGCCTGATGGTAAATTGACTGAAAATAACCGGAATAACAAAGCAGAACTGTGGCTCATTTGTGTCAAAATATCTCATTTTTTATGTTAACCAATAGGAGACGGAACACCACCTTTTCCGCAACATCCGTTCACTTTTATTACTTCGGGAGCACCGCCAAATTCTGCCTTACTTCCCGGCAATACACGAGCACCAGGCCCACATGATACAATCTATTCGCCCCAATACTACGTCGCTCAACCTCTTGGTTCTCATCATGATGGAAAAAAATGTTATTCCCATGTCTCTGATGGAATTACCATACTTACCACCGTTATTCATGGCCCGCTTATATCGTTTAAAAATAAAATACTCAGTTTGTGTGATTGACTGATATCACTGAATTTTGTTGTTCATTTTAATTATTTTACATTTTGTCGATTTTGTCATATTTTTATGTCCAACTAATTTTAAAAACTATATTTAGTTACACGGATTAACAAAATAAAACGTATTGTTTAAAACTTCAATTTATTCCTACATTACAAGTAACCGTAGTTGCAGTTTGCCGCCTTAAAGTTTGAAATTATTATCTTTTTCACGCAACAGATGGCGCTGCCCTCATGTTAGACAAATCTTCAGAGGCTTATGGAGAAAAAGGATACAAGTTGGGCAACCATCTCTTCCACACCCCTGGTTTGAGGTGTGGACGCTATTCTTAAAAATTTACAAATTAAAAAAAAATCTCTCTAATATTTACGAAATATTTAAGAAAATTTTTTAAGCTTTTTTAAAGAAAAATTTATGTGAGCCTTAAAAACGCCCCAGTGTAGCCTAGGATTTAGTTAGCTCACGCGATACTTTACACGTGATGTTTTTAGCTCTCATTTGAACATCCGACGGCTGAATTGTGCTATGTGGTTATCCTGTTATGACATTGCGCTCCGATAATGGTTTCGGTTTGTCCTTGCTTAAAGAAATGGGAATTCGACATGAGAACTGCATTGCAAGAACACCGGAACAAAACGGATTCTCGGAGAGGGAGCGTTCATAAATGACGTCAAGTTTTTGGGGGGGGCGGGAGTCCTGAGTTTTGTAACGCATTGTGACAGGGGGGAGGGGCGGTATTAAACGGCGTGTGATGTCACACGTTAAGACAAAGCAGGGCGCCACCGAACGCCCAATTTAAAAACTAATTCTATTAGGCCTGTAAAGCAATTTTACATTCGTTCAGGCGGTTCAGCTGAAATCACAACTTTCTGAGACAAGATTGAACTTCCATAAATCTTTTGCATTGTTTTTTTCGCAATTTTTGTCCGATTCACAGTTAATATGCAAGGGTCAACTTGTTTATCAATATGACTCGAATTTTAAAAAATAATTAATTACTCGAATTTTAAAAAATACGAATTATAACGAATGGGGAAGTACGCCAATTTAAAAAAAAAATTATTTTATTACACCATTAGATAGAACTCGACGCGCTCTTTCTTTTTCATTAAGGTGTTCCTATACCTAAAAAATCGCGTTTACGAGTTATTCATCCGTAACGCTCGTTTTGCTCGCGTTAAGCTCCTCCTCCCGAAAAACGGCCCCTCTGGGTTGTTTGGTGGGAGTCCCTTAAATTGCGCGAGAAAACCCCTACGGCTGCTGTTATGCAGACGAATTTCCAGGTTTTTTGTTTCCACAGTTGACAGTTTCGTTACAAAACAAACAGCAGACGAATTTGCAGGTCATTGTTACGTAACGAAACAAAAAACCTGGAAATTCGTCTGCATAACAGCAGCCGTAGGGGTTTTCTCGCGCAATTTAAGGGACTCCCACCAAACAACCCAGAGGGGCCGTTTTTCGGGAGAAGGAGCTTAACGCGAGCAAAACGAGCGTTACGGATGAACAACTCGTAAACGCGATTTTTTAGGTATAGGAACACCTTAATGAAAAAGAAAGAGCGCGTCGAGTTCTATCTAAGGGTGGGTAAAAGTCTATTTTACCCGACCAGTTTTTACTGAACTGTTTACTTAACCCTTACTTTACTGTACTTAACTTTATACTGTACTTCATGATATGATTTGTAGCAGTATTGAGTTAAGTACAGTAAAGTAAAGGTTAAGTAAACATAGATAAAAGTAAACATAAAAGCAAAGTAAAGTAGCACAACAGTAAAGAAAACTAAATTGAATTAATACTTCAAAAAATGACACAAATCAAAAATAATAGAAAACTTACATACCAATGTTATTTAAACACACCACATATCCCAAAATAAGTATTGCAACAAAATAAACTAAAGAAATGTTATAATGACAGCTAGAATATGGAAACGTCCACACTGTTAGAGAATTACGAATGAACTAAAAAGTCTGTCTGCTAAAGATGGTAGGCAATGAAAGCGCCCTCTACATTTGATTACTGAAATTTTATAAAATAAGCATTAGATTTTTGAAATAAGCAGAATTAGATTGTTTCTTTCTATTTTCTATTTTTCTACGATTGATTCTTTTTATTTTTGATATAATTTAGTTTCGAGCTATTAATATTTTTCTTCTGGGGGGGGGGACCCCCCCAACCCCCCCCTTCCCCCTTTTTTTTTTTTTTTTCTTCTGGGGGGGGGGGACCCCCCCAACCCCCCCTTTTTTTTTTTTTTTTTTTTCTTCTGGGGGGGGGCACCCCCCCCCCAACCCCCCCTTTTTTTTTCTTTTTCTGGGAGAAACCCCCCAAACCCCCCCTTTTTTTCTTCAAAAAACAAATTTATAACAATTTGCATAACCTAAAGTAACCTAACCTAACCTAACCTAACCTAACCGAAATGTACAATTTTGATTTTTTTTTAAACAATCCTAGCCTAACCTAACCTAAATGTACAGTATTAAATTAAGTACAGTAAAAAGGGTTAAGTAAACATACAATTAAGTAAACACCTAAATCAGCCTAAACGAACTAAACAAACCTAGCCTAACCCTAAATCAGCCTAAACGAACTAAACAAACCTAGCCTAACCTAACCTAAATGTAGAGTATTAAGTTAAGTACAGTAACAAGGGTTAAGTAAACATACAGTTAAGTTTACTTAAACCCAAACTAACCTTACCTTACTTAACCTTACTTAAACCACTTAACCTAAACCAGCCTAAACTAACTAAACAAACTACAAACCTAGCCTAACCTAACCTAAATGTACAGTATTAAGTTAAGAATGCAGTAAAAAGGGTTAAGTAAACATACAGTTAAGTAAACATAAAGAACAAAGTACAGTTAACATAAAAAATATATAATACGCCCTCTATATTTATTGAATTTCGAAATATTACACAAAATATGACAACCTTGCACCTAAAACTGTACACAGTAGACTGTTGACAACCCTTGAAGAAGGAGCGAAATAATTGGATACCTCACAATAAAGTAAAGTAGAAGTTAACTAAGGCAAAGTAAAAATTTCGATTATTAATTAAGTGAAAATAAAGTAAGAATTCAGTAAAAACTGGTCGGGTAAAATAGACTTTAACCTAAGGGTGTTATAAAATAATTTTTTTTAAAATTGGCGTACTTCCCCATTAAGAAAAAGGGGTGGCGGACAATTTGTGACATCATTTTGAAGGAGGAGGTTGCACTTTTATGACAGATTGTGACAGGGAGGGGTCAAAAGAGCTTAAAAAAAGCCTGACGTCATTTATGAACGCTCCCAGAGGGAGAATCGGACAGTAGTTGAATCTGCTAAAAGAATGTTGCTGACATCTAACCTGCCACAAGAAATTTGGGCTGAAGCATGCAGCAATGCAATTATGTTCTCAACCGTGTCGGGACACGACACACCCCCTTAAAATGGCTGGGTGACCGTTTTTCGAGAGGCGGGCCTTAAACGAACTCTAAAATGAATTTACAGCTAAACCGCATATTTTCCCTATAAAACATTATTCACCATCTTTTCTAACTCGGCGAGTTTGTCAAGATGGAATAATTTTTAAGGAAAAATAATTTTACCATTCATTCCCCATTGAGTTCAAAACAGAGAAGCAGCACGGACAGCTTTTGCGATCCAGTCAGCCCAGTTGAGTTTGAATTGGGAGGGTATGTTCAAGTATCCACTGGACCGAGTAAAACTCTCTGACTTGGGAGACTTCTGAAAATATTACAAAAAACAGAAGATCCCAATGAACACTAGGAACCTTTTCATGACTTTGAAAGTGTTGATAGACCAGACAACGGATCTCAAACACGTCAATCTACACGAATCATAAAAAGACCACAACGACTCATAGTAGATGCAAATTTTCTAAGCTTCGATAAACATGTTCTCCAAGTTCTCGATGACCCGCAAACATACGAAAGAAGCAATGAAAAGCCCTCGAGCAAATCAATGGAAATTAAGTTGCAATGCAGGAAGAACTTGACTCACTAAAAATCAGCAACAACTGCACTCTAAACTTTTTGATGACTACTTTCTAGTAGTGGGCACTACTATTCTCATAGTAGTGCCGATAGTAGGTAACGAACGCACTACCAGATTGGTGTGTTGTATACTATTAAAGTAGACCAATAGTGTTGCCTTAACTTGGACTACCATAAAGTAGTACCAGTGTCAGTGATTTTGGCTGGCAAAGGTTGAGTAACATTCCTTTAATGGAACTCTCTAAAAAATGGAGTAGGCCTTTAGTAAAAGCTATACACTAGTTTGTATAGTTAATTTTCTGTACATTGTATGCAGAAAATGTCATACATCGTGTACATAGAAAAGAGGAAAAAAAAGTATTTTATGGCGGCCATCATGATAAAATGCCGCCGGCCTTCCAGCCTCATTAACAACGGCAGTGTAAAAAAGGGCAAGGAAAGAATTGTGGAAATAAAGCGAGAAAGGGGATTAAACGAAGGAAGAGAGGAGATAGGAGAAAAGGGGTTATGGAAAGAGAAATGGAAAAAGATAATCTTCTTTTTTGGTATTCTTAACCCCCTATGCCCTTTTTTCCTTTTCCATCACGACCCACATTCCTATAGTGGGTGAAACAAATCCCCCCTTCACCATCACCTTGCTGTGATTCGGCTGTTAGGGGTTTTGCACTAAGAATAATTTCGAACCTAAAATTGGTAATAATTTCAAAAAAAGCTACAAAAGCAATAAATGAAATAAGTCTATAACCTAGATTGTTTTGATGATCGAGTTGATTACAAACCCAAACTTAAGTTTCTATATATATCCTAGCAGAAAATCACCAACGGCATGTTTTAACGAAATTTCACTAAGTCCTAACTTTGCTCTTCCACACACCATAGGAAATTGTTTTATATAAAATTAGAGATGATATGAACAAATAGCTCAGTTGGTAGAGTAACAGACTGACAATTTAATACTATCATCAAGATCAGCGAGTTCGAATCTGTTGTAAGATTGAATATAAAAATAGAAAATATTTTATACACGAACAAAGGAATTTTCCATATTTTCAATTTCCGCCCTTCAAGGACTTCAAAGGGGGAAGGGGGGGGGGGGGGGGGGGGGGTTGCGGGTGGCCTTGTTTTGTAAGAGATAAATTTTTTTACGCTTCTTTTTCTCTTAAGCCCCATATACTTTCATTAAGTAGGTTCTGTACTGGTCGAAAGTATACCTCCTACTTTTTCCAAAAGTAGGTGGGTGTATTCAGCAGTAGCGAAATAGTAGGTAAATCCATTTTAGATACCAGAGAGTAGTACCTTAGCAGCACAAAAAAACGTTTAGAGTGTGGAACATGGCAAGGCTACCAGCAGAAAGGAAGATGATTAAGAAGAAATGGGTATACAAAGTCAAGTATTCTACAGAAGGACAAATTGAATGCTTTAAAGCACGCTTAGTCGCCAAAGGTTTATCCGAGGGCATTGATAACAATACAAAACGTATGCTCCTGTGGTGCGCCACAAGTCACTTCAGATGGTAATTTCTATTGCGAGGGCAAAAATCTTGAGATCCTCCAGCTTGATCTCAAAAAGGTTTTTCTTCATGGTGACCTCAATAAGGAACTGTACATAGAACAACCTGAGGGTTTCAAAGACGCAAATAGACCAAATGATGTCTTTCGTTTGCTTAAAAGTGTTATTTATAGGTTAAAACCAACCCCTCGTCAAGGAACAAAAAATGTGATCAGTTCCTTAAAACCTTTGGATTTATCAAGAGCCCAGCGGATCCTTGCGTCTCTTTTCAACAATGAACTGACAAGATTTATACGGTAATGTCCTTCTGGGATTTTTTGGTTAATCGCTAAGATACCAAATTTATTTATCCACATAATTTATATTCCATGACAAGTCGACTGGAAGACATGCAATATGTAAGAGAAATGATGGTTAACTGATGGATTGTCAAAAAAATGGCTTGATGAATTTTTTTCAAGAACTTTATTACTATCAACAATATGAATCTCCGTTCAAAATACTTATAGAAAATTATGAAATTTACTTCTAAGAACATTGAATTGAAATTTTAAATGCCTGATTGATGCCGTTTTATACCAGTGTTTTACACGGTGTCCACCTGTTTCGTCACTTTTCATTTTGGCGTTTTCGGCACCCATACAAAAATGCGTGGTCCCTCCTTGTATTTAAAATGCCCTCGTAGATGAAATAAACCAGCCTTTTCACACCAATTGTGTTCGTTTCGGCACCAATTATGTCCGTTTCGGCACCAATTATGTCCGTTTCGGCACCAAAACAAAACCTTTTGTTGTGAATAATCTAGCGTTAAAATATTAAATTCTTTCCTTGCTATCATACATAGGTTTTTAGTGTGGACACTGGAAACTAAGAAGAGAAAGACCACGATCGTCCAATAGGTCTCTGCCGTTTTATCTGGCAACGCAGCAAAAATTTAAACTTTTAAAGCGCAATAAGTCGTCTTTAACAAAGAAAGCGCGGGGAGAACGGGTAACCTGCTACGACAAACTCCACTCCGGGAGGAGGAAGGAAAAATTGCTGGGCTTCTAATTCGTACGTTCTCCCCGCACTTTAAAAACAAGTTAACTTTTTTGCTGCGTTGCCAGATAAAACGACAAAACAAAACAGATCCCGAAGAGCCCTATATCGTTGAGAGGAGACCTTTGGTGAAGCTTCTTACCTCAGCTATAGTAGTGAAAACGGTTTCTTGATTTTTCTCATTTCCCTGCTGATTTGAATCTTTACACACCTTCATTTAAAAAATATTCTATTTGTGCTACATTGTGCTACACTGTGCTACATTGGCGCTAATCTGTCAACCGGTTCTGGTTCCTTGATCTAGTTGGTTTTTCAATGGCAATTAATAATTCGACAACTTTTATGAAAATTATCTAAGATCTAAATTTATAATACAGTTTTTGTAGTGTAAAATTTCCTACTCAAAAGAACAAAGTGAGTAAAATTTCCGAAAATTTCCCGAATTATTTTAACAAGACAGCTGGTTAATTACGAAATTTGCGGCGTGGTACCAAAACAGACAAAAATAGTGCCAAAAGGGCTAAAATTTGTTAGGAAAAATTACATCGTTATATCAATACCTAGTGTAATATCTGATGGCGGTGCCGAAACAGATCAACGCGGTGTCGAAACGGAAAAATTGGTGCCAAAAACGCCAAAATTAGAAGTGCCGAAAAAAGTGCCGAAAAAAGTGCCGAAAAAAGTGCCGAAAAAAGTGCCGAAAAAAGTGCCGAAACGGGTGGCAACCTTTTGCACCGGTGTTACATCCACTTTTTTGGGTGATAGGACAGGTTTCACATGGGAATTTATCAATTTCTAAATATTTTATTTTAGTAGTTTTTGGGTTTGTTACACTGGTTTAATTCCAGAGTTTTGCACTAGGGCCATTCTCGTATTGATTTCATTTTGTTATTTTCTTTTATTGTGCTATTCAAGATAATATCTATTACCATGTTGCGATTAATTTAATCGCAACTCGCGTTTTATTACATTATTTTTTATTTTTGAATTCTGCCGTTTTTATTTTTTAATGTTATGACATATGACCTTGATATGACCTTGATCGGTGATTTTATCTCGTATTCATGGTCAGTGTCATGGCTGGGATTGCCAAACTTTATACTCTGGAACCTGGAAAGAAGGAGCAGGTGCTATCCTTGGCAAAGAGTCGGAACAAGATTTCAGCAGCTTCTTTTCTCGATACAACACCGTAACGAACGTCATGACTGAAGGAGGTAAGAAATCATTTGAAACTCTTTAAATTCACTCTTTCAATTTTCTGGAGCGAATGATTACAGAAATAGTATTGTTGTTCATTCTAATTGTAAGAATCGGTTGTTTTAGTTTATTCACTGATTCTATTAGGCAATCAGGTGGAAAAAGAAAAAAGCAAACTGGAAAAACTTCAATGTTAATTGGAAAGTTTAGTATATGAACACAGCAACCTCGTGGACAGAATAACCACAGTAGCAAGTGAATTAATGTTTTATAGCTACTAAAATATTTGAATTATTTACACTTTTGCATTATCAAAATTTCCAGGCTCTTCAAATTGAAACTCACATTAGGTGCAAGATATGTGCGTTAAAGTTAAAGCCAAAATAACCAAAGTAAAAAAATTATTAAAGCAGCAAAGAAAAAAGAAGTGGATATGGCAGGAGCACAATCAGTTGAAGACGATGAGACCAACAAATTAATAAAATTACCTTTCAGCATTTTATAGATGGCACTTTCCCGTGGGAAACTCAAGCCGAATGTATGTATATGTTATCTATAACTACATATTTTCTTGTTTCCACTCTTTTATTTATTTTCAGCTTCATTCAAGGAAAATAATACCTCGATGCTGTTGAAGAGAAACGAAGAGCAGCCTATGCAGTCAATGAAAGAAATGCGGCAACTTCTTCATTCTTTAAAATCAAGTATTCAGAATCATAAAAATGATATAGAAGGAATCGTCAAAGTGCAGTATGATCAAAACCGTGAAGGTGCGTCTTTTGATAAGTAGGACTCCCACTCGATTGGCTGATAATCGATTCCCAATCGATTATAATCGATTAATTAATCAATCGACTATATAGGGAGATAGGCAAAAAAAAAATAAAATGAATAAATCGTTTTGCCTATCTCCCCCTGCAAATGATACCAGCTGGCAAATTGGCAACTCAGCATCCGCAACTAGTCTATTCCATTAAAAATTTAAAACTTCCCGAGGTACGTTTGTACGGAAGAAGGCCCCATCCCTGTACTCCCTGAAGTTGATTTTTTTGAAGAAGTCGTTTTTATTACAGAAGACTGGAGTGAAAATGAAATCTATAGTGCAGAAGATAATGATTTTTCCACCGAATACTTTCAAAATAAATTTGAAAATGTATTCAATTAAGTCTAAGACAAATTTTATTAAGCATTAACACAAATTAATCGATTTCAATCGATTATAATCGATTGTAAAACTTTTTTATTTCTCTTTTTTTTAATCGATTATAATCGATTATAATCGTTAAGGAAAATTAATCAGTCGATTATAATCGACGGCAAAAATTAATCAATTGACGCATAATCGATTACGATTTTTTAAATAATTAATCAATCGATTGACCCATTTTCCAATCGATTATGGTCGAGTGGGAGCCCTATTGATAAGGCAGCAGTTTGTATAAAAACTGCCGAGATTAAACGGCTAAAAAATTTGCTGAATGACGCCTTTAAATACACTAAATATTACAATAACTTGGAAACAACGCAATTTGAAGAGTTGGAAGACTTAATGATGAAGAGTTGGAAGAAGATGAGTATCTGATGTATGAGTATGATGCTGATTGAGAGGACGAAAATCTAGATTGTGATGTTTGAATGATTTGTAAACTGCAATTAAAAATACAAAAGTCTGTCTCGTCCTAATCGGAATTCTTGTTTTATTTTTTTATTGAATCAAAGGAATAAGCAACTGTGGTTTAATTCAACCATCAAGAATGGATTGACCTGAAACTAATAGATGTGAATTAATCGTGACATGTTGCCGAGTCTACGACCGGCAAGACGGTTTTCTTTGAGCCTTGTCTGGCAACGCAGCAATGAGAGTAGGGGAAACGGAGTTGAAGGGAGGAGCTACCGAAACCAAAAAGGCACTTGAGAGAGCACACGCACTCGCGAACCCCCTCTTTCTTGTGATTTTTCGTTTTGCTCTGTGTTTTGTGTGTTAATTTGTTCGTTGGCCAACCGGCAACGAACTTCAATTTGTATTTCGTGTACTGTACTGGTTTTTTGTTTCTACCGGCCGGAAACCGGTGAAATAATTCGCCTTTTCGTGTGGCCAGCAGGCAACTGGCCACGTGTGAAATACAGCGCTTGATTTTTTATCTCGTGTCTTTTCCCTTTCGTCTCCGGCTCACGTGGTGTTGGCAACAGACAAGTAAACTTTTGGTTTTGTTTAATAGTAGGATGAATTTATTGAACATTCCTTCTAGCACGAAGCTGTTTAATTCATTACTTTCGGCCTTTCACTTTAATGGATTCAGTGATTCAGTTCTTCCAGCAGTGTAGAAATACCAAAAGCAATTTTTCAGTACACACCAGTTTATAAATTTGGTTTTGTGAACCACACAGTGGTTTTAGAGGGCAAATTGTTTGGGTAGGAAGTATAAAAGAGAAAAAACGTATTCATTAAGGCTTATGCAATATCCTGAATTACTGTGCTCACAATAAATAATGAAAATAATACGAATTAATTGAATGATGTTATTTCTAAATTCAAATATCATTCATATATTGTAATTTTCTTATAAATATTCAATGTATAAAAAAAACGTAGAAAACAGTAATAGTCTAATAGATCCGATTGCAAAGCAATCTGTTTTCTTAATAGAACAATCATTGTATCTAAACCCGTGTAAAATGAGCCTGATCACTAACATCCTAACAATCATCACAACAAAACCCAAGAAAAATCTATTTTTGGCTTTATATTTGGATTTATATAGCGTGAAAATTTGAGTACTATTTTCAACATTTTTTTTGTTAATCTACAGGAGTAACTTTTTTACTGAAATTTATTAAAAAGAAACACGACCTAAGTAAGCTAGGCAACTTTTCCTATTAAATAGCGAAATAGTTTGTCGCTTACGAGTTCTAAGAAAAACAAGGAATTAGAAATGAAGGATCCCAAAATATCTCTGAATTTTTGGAGATCCTTCATCTTCGTCTACTCTGAAGTAGATTTGACAATTTTTCATCCCAATTAAAAACAATTTGAATACAAGGGCAATTTCGAGGTATAAGACGTTATAAGACTACAAATAGTAGATTGCCTGAATCATTCTCTGTCCGTGAACAGTAGCATTTCTGCAACCGTTTGGAAAATTAACCATCACAAGGTATTGAATAAGTAGCAATAAAAATCGTGTTTTGATTCAGGTAGAATGGGCATGGTATCCATAGGTTTAACAAAGGCCATCAGGCCTCCACAACCAGTAACATGCGCTTATTACCCGTGCAGTTCTAATAAGAATACGAATTCCTTTCATGATATTAAATTGATTTTATTTTTTTCATTAAAAAAAGTAAGATTTGACGTCACTTAATTTCTAGCACTTTCATTTGTAAGTAAGCCCTATTTTGTTTTTTTCTTTCTTTTATAATTTAATAAAACGGAATGAATCGTTAACATTAAACGGTTACTAATTGGTTTAGTAATGATCCAAGATCTGAGTACAAATTGATAATTATAGTTTGAAAACAACAAATTTTCTAATTAAGGAACGAACAAAACGATTAAACTGATTCTGATTGGCACACATATTGCACACCAAATTTGTTTTCTATTCGGAACTAATCGAATCCTTGGAGCCTGAAATGAAATGAAAATTCAAATTAAGAATTTACGAAGAAATAATTACACTTACCATTTTGTAAATTGTTGCCGAGCACGGTTATCCTCTGCAACTATGGCCTTTGATTTTGCGAAGCTTTAGGGGTTTTCGGGGCTATTTTGCTTTGCAAATCGCTGATTTTCTTTTTGTGGCAGCTTCCGTTTCCGTGAAGAGGTTGGATTGAATTTGCCTGAAGAAACCTCAGCAGACGTCTTATTTTTACTAACTGAAGCTGATTCAACTACATTGTCCTCGATATTTGTCTCTTCTATGTTGTTTAATTACACGTCGCTGTTGGAATTACACAAGGATTTGAATAAATGATGAACTCAACTAGGCTTCTGTATTTATTCACAGGAATTTTTTTTCCTCCAACACGTGGGCTTCATGTTACGCAACATGGCTTGAATTGGTTACACAAATAATAATTACCTGAGTGTAGAACACTCGGACGAGAAAACACTAGAGTGAATTAAATTAAGCACAGTTTACTCCAATGACAAAATAAAAACTAATGACTCTACTGCTGTGATAAAGCAGTTGAAAGTAAACCAGAAACTCTACTGCTGATAAGCAGTTGAAAGAAAACCAGAAACTCTACTGCTAATAAACAGTTGAAAGAAAACCAGAAACTCTACTGCTAATAAGTAGTTGAAAGAAAACCAGAAACTCTACTGCTAATAAGCAGTGAAAAAAATCAAACAAAGAAAAGGATTGCTTTCTCCAGCAATCGTGGTTCAACCACTTGTTCAAGAGAGAGATCCGTACAGCGTGGTGTCAGCAGCCAAGTGAGAGAGATGAGGCAGAAGAGGAAGAGTTATATAGGGCAGGACGTCTATATAGGCAGGCCAGGATGTCTCCCAGATGTTGAGTGCTGCCACCTGGTGGTTTGTATGGTTGTATAATTCCAACACTCCTCCTCAAACATATCAAACCACAGTATTGATCAGAGAAAAATTATCAAGTGTAAAGCAGCAAGTACAAAACTAAAATAGCAAATGAAATTGAATTAATAAAATGACAGTGACTGTGATGTAACTGATGTTGCAGTGTATCAAATTGGAACAGAAATTGAAGGTCCAAAACGTAGACCATAGTCTATCGTGCCTTGTAGATATGAAAAAAGCTGGTTGAGGGGGTTCGCAGAATTGATAAATTTGATTCACTGCGAAAGCAATGTCCGGTCTGGTCGACAGCATTAGATGCATAAAGGATCCGGTGGCTTCCTTAAAAGGAACTTTAATAACAGTTTTTTCAGTTCTCCTTTTTGTTTAGGAATGCTCCAGGGGTTGCCGGAAGACTGACTGGATTACATTCACTCATGTGGAAACGCTGCAGGATATTTTCTGTGTAGTTTGGTTGGGAAACGTAAAGCAATTTTTCTTTCCTGTTGCGGGAAATTGACAATCCAACGAAGTGATTTGCTTCTGATGATCTCATTTCAAAGTGTTATGCAAGATAATTTATTATGTCTGAAATTGCTTTGTTGCTGTTGCTACAAACCAAACCATCGTCGACCAATATGATGACCATTGTGAACTCCTCCTTGTGGTGGCGATGGAAAGGTGTCAAAATTGCGGTTCCAGACGCGGGATGCTTGTTTTGGCCCATAGAAGTATTTGTGTAGTATACAGTCATGCGTGCAAGTTTCTTTAGCAGGCAAATGGCTCTGCATGTTTTTGTTTTAATTTGACGGAAGGGATACTTAACGCCCCTTTACCTATGCCTATTCTTTTTTCTCTTTACTAATCTCTTTCTTCAAATTCATTCAATTTTCCCACCTTTTTTAAAAGAAAAAAACAGAAACAAGGAAAATATAAAGGGTTCGGTAGGCACCATAGTATCCCTTCTGTCAAATTAAAATCAAAACATATATAGCTATTTGCCTGCTAAAGAAACTTACACGCATGACTGTACATACCATGTGTTTTTGTCCCTTTTTGATAACACCTTCCAGCTGCTCTAGATAGATTTCTTCGTCCAGTTCGCCGTATAGAAAGGCGGTTTTTATGTCAAGTTGATGCATTTCGAGGTCGTAGACTGCTACAAACGACAGGATCATCCTAAGTGTATCTTGTTTGGCAACTGGCGAAAATTTTTCGTCATAGTCGATGCCAAATTGCTGAAGGTCTTGCTTTATACCGTGGATCAGCACCACGAACGCCTGGTTTGACTTTGAAGATCCATCGAGATTTGATGGAAGTTCTTCCGGGTGGAAGTGTTGTAATGCTCCAGGTGTTGTTATGTAAGAGAGAGTCATATTCCTCTTGAATTGCCTGTTTCCAACGTTGATGGTTAGGACGTTGGGGAAGTCATGGCGTCTTTGTAGGTTTCGGGTTCGTACGGTTTAATTTTGGAAAGTAGTTACTCATCCCATTGTCTTTTAGGTTCATGAAATGGTAGAGGATATTTGGAGTGACGGATGCGATCGCTAGGGGGATCTATATTCGGTTCATCTTGTGAAAGATTTGGAGAAACAGGAATAGGATGAGTTTGGTTTGAATTTTGGGTCTCATGAACATATGGAATTGGATTCGGGTGTTCTGTATCCGCCGTAGATGGATCTGCGTGTTGAGAAGATTCCGGAAAAATGATCGAATCTAAAAGGTTATTATCAATATTTAATGGAGAGGGTGGTGTACTAGATTCGCTGATTGGTGTGACAGGTATGTGAGAATTAATCATTAAATCAGAAAGAAGTTGTTTGACTGTTTCATCCATATCAGATTGTACCGATCCTTCTCTTGGTGTGTTATGGTTCTGTTCGTTGAATACAACATTCCTGCTGATCCTTATCTCCCTTTTGCGTGGGTCCAAAAAACGGTATGCCTTTTGTGTGGTGCAGTATCCGACGATTAAACATGAGATGGTTTTAGAATCGAGCTTTCTTCTTTCCGCCTTTGGCACGGGAATGTACGCAGCGGATCCGAAGATGCGAAGGTTAGAGACATCCGGCTTCGAACCAAACCAGTTCTGATTTTTGAACTCCCAGATTTTGAGTGCTGCAACATATGTGCTACATATGGCTGTTGAATTAAAATGTTATTATGTCGAATTAAATTTAAATTGGTTTTACGAACCTCAAGTTCACTACGACGATGTGATTGAGTTCTTATCAGCAGATTGAATCTGTTTATCTGTCACAATCGACAGAATTTCCAAACTCTCTTCAATTATAAATTCTACGTCTGGCTGCAAGGAAACTCGACAGGATGATGCCTGACCGTGTTATTTGTCAAAAAAAAAATAAAAACAAACCAATTCTACTGAAACTTGCTTCTTTGATTTCCCTTTGTAATTGGGATTCCTTCCAAATAAACAATAAAAAATAATTGAAAAACATGTAGGAAAGAAGAATTTAAACAAGGTCCTTGGGTAGGTCTATACGTTCAGGTTGAAAATTTTGTTTTGAAGATATTTGCTGTGTGACTTTGGTGCGGTGGGCATACGCCCACCACCCCACGTCGCACTAATTTTTACATGAATTAAGGGAGAAAAAAATTAACTCTCAATAAAACCCTCACCATCTCTCCTATCAGAAAGTAAAAATCAATATTCAAACTTTTGAAGCATTTGAAATAGCAATTAGGTTGCAGACGATGTTTTCTTGCACTAAAACTTACTGCAGTTGCCCTAAGTCCAGGAAAATAAGAGTAAAAATACGTTTAAAAAAAGGAAAAAATATCTTAAATAAAATATCCAGTGGTTTTGTAAGAAATTAAGTTAAGAAGGTTACCGAAATTTGGAATAAATCGGTCAAGTAGAAAAAAAGAAGATAGCAAATAACGAAACTGACAATAAACCTTCTGGAGCCCAACTCCAAGAAAATTATCGATTACTACGATACGATACACGACGATGAGAAACTTAATAGCCTTCGGTATTCTAGAAGTATAACCCCCAGGGATAAAATACCATACTTCTTAGTAATTAAATTCCATTTTGTCTTGTTGCGTTTTTAAGATTTTTGCTGCCTTCGACACCTCAGCTCTTACTTCTCTATCTTATCCTTCATCACTTGCTATTGTGTGTTTTGCTTAGATTCTCTCTTCATCTACTTATAACTGCTTTCCTGCTTTCAACAAAATACTATTACCCAAATGTTTTTCTGGGTCGGGTCCTATTTAAGAAAAGTAGGCCACAAATATTTTAAATATTTACATTAACATGTAAAACGGCTTGGAACCTTTTGCTTGATTCTCGAAACACATTGTTTTTTTCCCCTGGCTACGGTTGTTAGGCTAAAACTTTTAGGAGTGGGTTTGTGTGTGAATAACATTGTCTCTAACACCAAATGTTAAGTCAATATAGTTCTAAATAGCAAAAATCAAACGTTAAATGTAAACAAATATGAAATGATTACTTTTAATACCAGCTGAGCAGACATATTATTAAGGATTCTGTCCAAAGTATGCCTGGATAGACCAGACCTGTTTAACTTAAACTTATATATTGGTCTCTACCAAACGACCATAATTTATTTTGTCTGGTGGGGATGAACGAAATTCATTTTGTAAAATATTCTCTAGAAATTCTTCTGGAACTTGCTGCTGATTATCTTAGCCTATACCCCTGAGCTCTCACCTTCCAAATTATTCACAAACATTAATCAAATTTGTTTAAGATCTCATTGCAAAGTGTAGTATAATGTATTTGAAAAAGATAAATTACATATGTCCACCTCTGCCTCTCCTTCCATATTGAAAGCTTGAAAATTAAATAACTGAAAGTATCTTTTGAGGTAATAAAAACCGTAGGTTTAATCTTTCAAAATATATTACTTCAAATAATGTTTCTGAGCCAGTAAAACCAGCATGATAAAAAATGACATGCAAACCGCAATATCAGTTGCTCACTAGGGCTGAGCATGACATCTAAGATGTAGCTAACGTTTTGCTGAGTTGTGGTGGATTACCATGCCGAGGGCTAGTTAAGCGGAAAAAATATTCGCAGTGTGGGTGAGCATCGACAATTGAGCACTAGGGCTGATGAGCATGCTCACCTCAACCCTTGTTGATTCTTGAACGAGAAAAGAGCTTAATTTTTAATGGAAACGAGACAGCCTTTGAGTCATTTAACTCTAAGTTACCGACCTTGTCATAGGAATGTTGAGTGAATTGCCGCAAGCCAATGACAACTATTTTCAGGTTGATTTGGCATTTTCGCATAACTTAAATGAAATTTAAAGGATGAGTAGTTGCTATGGAAACCAAACAAGTGTTTAATTAATTCGAGCCCTATATCAGTATTGTTCTTTTGAGATATAAAAGCAGATGGGTGTAGTGTAGCCTCTATTGTTATTTGATATAGCACGAACGGGCTGTATGGTATAATGCCCGCTTATGTTGTGTAGCAAGTTAGTCTTTAGCTACTACCAGTGTATACATGTGCCTTATTCATGTCTGAGTAGTGAATAAAAAATATACACAGTCACACAATAAAAGAAAACATTGCACTGGCAACGAGGTAAAGTAGATTTTCTGAGAACATTTAATCATGGAAAGTCTGCCGCAGTTTGAATAATTTAAAGTTCACTCTGACCCACATACTGCTGGTATGAGATGGAAAAGATGGACAACCCGCTTTGAAAGGCAATTGGAGGAAATTAATGTAGTCGAGAAAGCTTCTGACTCTGCCGACGAAAAACAGCTACCGACAAGCGTAGACTTGCCTTATTGCTTCATTATGCAGGCAACGAAGTGGAAGACGTTTTCGAAACATTACCTGGTAACGTAGGTGATAAAGATACGTTCAGTAAAGCTAAACCTCTTTTCAATGCCTATTTTCAACCGAAAAAAATATAGTAAAATATAGTATTTAATTTCCGAAGATACATACAAGAACCTGGCGAAAATATGGACGCTTTTGCAACAAGGCTCCGCCAACTCGCAACAAGGTGTAATTTTAAGGATTCTGATCTTGAAATTAAATTACAGAATATTCAAGGCTGTAAGTTAAGCAAATTTAGATAATTGTGCCTAAAGGTGCATTCACACCAAGCGTAAGCCAGCTTAACATAGTGTGACATAGCCTAAGGAAAGAGAGGGGGGATGCTGAAAACGAGGGGGGGGGGGTAACTCTCTCCTCCCTCTCTCCCCTTAAGCTATGTATATGACTGGTTGCATCCTGAAAAAAAAACCGTGCCCGGCAAAAGGCAAGAAATGTGAATATTGTGGATTGTTCAATAATTTTAGTAAATGTTGCAGAAATTCCAATGAAAAAAAAGCCGTGCCCGGCAAAAGGCAAGAAATGTGAATATTGTGGATTGTTCAATAATTTTAGTAAATGTTGCAGAAATTCCAATGCCGGATCATCTTCAAAGCAAGAGCACACGAGACAAGTCAATGACCAAGATAGAGCTCAATTGACGAGTCTACATGGGCAATCAGTCCATCAGGATCGGATGACAGGACACTCACCGACATAAAGCTATGCGGAGGAAAAAGAAAGATGATGATCGAAACTGGATCAACTTTCAACTTGCTTAGCTACAAAGAGTACATAATGCACTACCAAACAAGCCAAACCTTCAACCTACAGGAAACTCTGTAAACGGAGACGGAGGAAATCCTCTAAAAATTATAGGCGAATTCAAGACACTGCTTGAGACAAAGCACGCATATGCCGAAGCTTTCATATACGTCAGCAACAATAAGGCTGACAACCTTATTGGATATATGACAACAAAAAAGATAAAGCTGGTAAAGGTATCCAATTCAGTAACAATGTCTAATGAATGTTCGTTTATAAAAGAGAAGTACGCACCACTTTTCGTGGGGCTAGGAAAAATGAAAAAACTATCAAGTGGAACTGAACATTGACAAAACTGTCCCTGCTGTAACTCAGAAACACAGAAGAATCGGATTCCACCTACGCAAAGGTGTAGACGAAGAATTTATTAATCTTGAAAATGCAGATACAATTAAACCGGTAATTGATGGCCCAACTGAGTGGATTTCTTCAGCTCATGCCGTACCGAAGCAGAAACAACCAGGAAAATTACGATTATGTGTTGACATGCGAGCACCACACAAAGCAATTTTTCGCACTAGACACATCATTCTAACAATCGAAGATCTAGTAGTAGATCTGAATGGAGCAAAATATTTCTCAAAGCTAGATATAAATCAAGGATATCATCAGCTGGAACTTGCTCCAGAGTCAAGGTATATTACAACTTTTTCCACACACCGCGGACTATTTCGTTACAAAAGACTGAATATTGGTATGAATTGCGCTGCTGAAATTTTTGACGACGTTATTCGCCAAACGGTAAATGGAATTCCAGGTGTTGTAAACAGAAGTGATGACATTTTTGTTACAGGAAAAACAAAAGATGAGCATGACTCAAATCTTGAAAAGTCTTGTAGAGACTTATAAGCAAAAACCTTAAATTTGAAAAATGTGAATTTGGTAAAGAAATTGAATTTTTCGGACTACACTTGGTGGAAAAGGAGTTTCTCCAACCCAAGCCAAAGTTGAAGCTATAAAAAAATCCGAACCACCGCCAACATCTGACAAAGTATCAAGTTTTCTAGGAATGGTTACATACTGCAGTCGATTCATTCCAAATGCTGCTGCAATCAATGAACCATTAACACACCTTACACACATCAAGCAAGAATGCATGTCGAAAGAAGAACAAGAAAAATCCTTCAACGATTTGAAGAAAAGTCTCTGTAAAGCAGTTACAATCTCGTATTTAAATATAGAAAAACTAACATCCATTGTTGTAGACGCAAGCCCACGTAGACTAGGCACAATCTTGACACAATTATCAAAGGATGGGTCAAATTCTATAATCGCATATGCGACTAGGCTTTTAACAGACGTAGAATCACGTTACTCTCAAGCGGAAAAAGAAGCACTCGCCATTATATGGATGATTCTACATTTTCATCTCTACGTAACGGGTAAAGAATTTACAGTTATTACAGATCATAAACACTTGAAGCAATATTCAACAAGCCGCTCATTCAGCCTCCTGCTATAATTGAGCGATGGCTTTTCCCATATAACCCAAGTCAGTCCGGTGGATGTACAAAAGATGTCAATTTCGGACATTGGTCCTATCCTTTGGATGTCAGTTGGAGATTCTAGACATCCCAACAGCCGAAACGGAGATCAAAAGAGGGGAAAAGGGATGTTCCTTTTTTAAATTTTTGTCCGCCCTAGCCAGCGCCACAGGATGTTCTACAAACATCCGAAACAGACATATTCCGGATAAAATTACAACATGCTTAGAATAATGTTAAATACGTTATATCCCTAAGTATACTGCTTTGTTATACATGGCCACTACAAGATTTAAACATTAAACCTTTGTGTTGCCAAGCCAGCTTGCTAACCATTAAGCTGCTAGACGTTGTAAGTAAGAAACAAATTATATATTGACATTATATCTATCAGACTTCAAACTTTTTTCCCACGCTATGGTAAATGATAAATCATTGTAAAATCCCGATAGAGAAAAGTTTGAAACTCCTTTTTTACCCAATTAACTAATCATTGCATAAATATACATCATTGCACAACAAAAAAAGTTATTTTCAGACCCTTTAAAACCCAGATTGGGACTCATTAATTAGACTGACAAAAGCAGTCTTTTATCGGACGGTCACGCAAACAACGTCTTTGTCCCAAATTAAACCAGACGTGTTGTCTGGGATAGCACTGTTATAATGTTTAGGAGACTGACTGACTCACTTAAGGTTGAAAAGAGTTCTGATGTTCACTGGTTCTCTCGAATTAATTTAACTTTATTTGGGTTCCATTAAAATCAGTAGATTTTAACTTAAGTATTACAAATTTCCAAATATTTCTACATTCGTCATTGCTATAGAGTGTATGTGCTTCCCTAATCGAACAGGAGCATCATTTACTGGCGTTTTTTACGCCCCAATTATGTTCAATTTCCTCATCACATTCCCATAGAGTGGTTCGTGATCGAAGGAGGAACAACTCGAGGAAATGCTTGGGACGATGTCAGTTTTGCCTCAGGCATAGTTACGCCTACTTCATTCATCCTTCATGGTTGGCACTGTTTCTCTACAAATACCGTGAACCATCTCTAAGTCTAATTTATAGTTGTACAACATGAGTTTTCCGTAAATAAACCATGTTTTGGTTCAAAAAGTGTTTTGTAATCAATATTTTTTGGTGTATTTTAGATTCATTCTCATCTAAATGTTAAAACGACATATTTGGTTGCTTGATAAATGTTAAGTCCTATTACGGATTTCTGTATAACATGAACGGGCTGTACTTATAGGGCCCTCCAAAGGACGTTCGTTTAGTTCATCCGTTGGATGTCCTTATGAGAGCCGCAGATGGATAGGCTGTGCCTTGGCTGATCGGCTCTCATTCAGATATCCGACGGCTGAACTGTGCTATGTGGGTATTGGTATGGATCATCTTGGTCCTTTAAAAGCAACGTCCGATGGAAAGAAGCATTTCTTGATGGTGATTGATTATTTGACAAAGTATGTCGAAGCAGTGGCGGTGACAGACACTTCAACCGCGGTAGTAGCTGAATTCGTCAAGGATCACATCAACTTTCGTCATGGTGGTACGACTAGAATCATCAGTGACCAAGGTACGGCGTTCTCATCTCATCTGATGGAAGAAAAAGTCAACGAGTGGCGAACCGACCATGTATTCCCGACAGAGCCTCCACAGACGTCTGGACTTGTGGAACGTGTTAACAGAACGATGACACTTGCTTTGGCAGCCTACGTGAACGTTTATGATGACGACTGGGATCGTCATCTACCAGCAGCCATCTTTGCCATCAACACTGCAAGACAGAGTACAACCGAAATTTCTCCGTTCCAGTTGGTTTATGGCCGTCTACCGTTCACCACACTTTAAAAATGAATTCCCGTGGCCAAAAAAACGACCAGAACCAGTCAACGTGTTCCTGTCTCGAGTTGAAGAAATAAGGAAGGCTGCCCGGTTAAACATTATTGAAAAACCAGAGAAAGTAAAACGACTAGTGGATTTGAGGCGTCTTTTTGTCAAATACCTCTACCCTGGTGAGTTAGTTCTCTTCCGACGTAAGCTGAAGAAGAAGAGTAAAACGAAAAAATCCTGAAGTATGTTGGTCCGTTCCTAGTTTTATAGAAAGATTGTCCAACAACTTATCTGGTGGAAGATTTGCCTGCCCAGCGAAGGAAAAAGAGATTTCGCCGTTTCAACGCGCATGTTGTGCAGATCCGTAAATTTCATCCGCGAGAAGACGCTGAATGGAATGATTGGCCGGATGAACCAGAAGAATCGATTAAGATCCAGCCGTAATCAGGCCAACCGGCTGAAAAAGAAGCGTCAGTTGAATCTGCAGTACCTATTCAACCCACCCTGTACAAATCAACCCTCAGGAAGTAGTCGAACCTCCCCTCCAGCCCACAACAACGAGAGCCGGAAGAATAGTAGTTCGTCCAAGATGGATGAAGAATTTCGTTGCATGATTTGTGTATATATCCCCCTCCTCCCCTTCTGAAAGACTATTCTTCGCTAGTTTGTGTGTTTTGTCCAGTTTCCTTCATTTACTTTTTATCCGATCCCGTCTCAAGTTTTTTTTTGGGTGGGATTGAGTCAGGGAAAGGAAAGGATTAGTTTAAGTTCCCCTCTTGTATTTTTTGTTTTCTTTTGGTCAGTGTGATTTCGATTTTACAAGTAAGCGAGTTTGCGGACGAATGTTGCAGACTGCCCGTCTCCACATTCATGCCCTGACGGCCTGTGTAGTTGTAGTTGCCGTGTGAGGGCGTGACGGTAGTAAGCTGGCCATTGAACGAACAGGTGTCAGTTATTCTCAGTTGTCTCTTGTCACCTCGTCCATCTTTTCGTCACTTGACCTGTCTCCTGCCGGAGGCGTACGCATTTATGTGTGTGTGTATTACACTGTAAGACTCTAACTTTCGTTTGAGTCGTTTTATTGTGTAATTATTAAGTACAAGTGTTTGGTCGAATCCGCTTGCCGTCTGAACACATTGTAGGAGTCAGATTGCAACCTTTAGTGTCCTAAAAAGGCACTGATTGCAACAGAAGTACCAAAGGCATTCTATGGTTTCGAGAAAGCAGTTATTATCCCATCCGCTTCAGAAAGAGTTGTCAAAAAGACTCTTGCGCCGCAAATGAAATCTTCCAAAGTAAAGTGATGAATAAAATCCCAAATTTTTCCGTAAGCCTGAAACACAGTAATAAGAAGAAGTAGTACGTCGGTCCCCAACCAAAGATATTTTGACGCTTGCAGAACTCCAGAAACTGAAAAGTAAGATTAAAACATCTAGTGAGACTGTAGTAGTGCAGACACGGGATCACCAGTGTATTGTAATGATAAAGCCGAGTACAAAACAAGCATCAAGCAAACAGAGAGAGAGAAGGGAGAGTAAAGGCTAACAGAAGAGCTGAACTAACTCTGCTTTTCTTTGCAGAATCCGCGTGAATTTATACTGAGCGCGACGTGAACAACTCGCGCTCCCGCGTCTATCGCGGAGACCCTCGCAATCACGCGAAAGTGGTGATTCTGCAAATAGCAATCTAGTCATATACGGCTTTACCGTATATGACATAAAGTCTTGTCACGCTGAATCGTTTTGCTTGTCATGGTGACTCTCCAAGAGGCAGTCGTGCCACATACGGACTATACCGTTTATGGGCATCTTGCCTAGTCACGCTGCAAGACTTTCTCGCGGCTTTGTTGCGCTCGTATTTCCGTGTAATACGACGGCCGTCAAAGCTACAATTGGGATCATTACAAGACACAGGTGAAGCGTACACATTACAACAAAATAGAAATAACAACAGCTGAACTCCGAATAGTTTACTTTAAAAACAGACAAGGTCCATCAAAATATATAAAAAGAGATAGAAGAACGAGAAGCATGTATAAAAAAACCTGACAACAAAATACTAGGAGCTGCTAGACCCCAAAATCGCCGTGTATGTAACAAAAAAAACAATAAGCGGAAAAATCCTCTTGCACAGTATCCATTGAGCAAAACCCTCCGATAAGCCTTGGGCAAATAAAGAGAAACCGCGTAAACGAATTATTTGACTATAAAACAGACGAAGCAAAAGCTGCCCTATCGAATACCCATATCTAAGAACTGACCGACGAGCGTATTAACTATAGAGCGATTGTAACATACTATGTTCACGCTCAATTAGAACAGTGCAGAAAGTGTAAAGTAGAAATACAATAGAAAACGCAAGTCAACCAGAAAACAGACAAGCAGGGAATAGGAGAGGGCAGAGATTTAAAAGAGACAGCTATTAGGAAGACCTATCTATTTAACGCATTTAACTCCTCATGCTCCAACATGCCTAAGATTTAGAAATGTTGGGTGAATTGCCGCAAGCCACAGACTACTATTTTCCACTTGCTTTGGCATTTTCGCTTAACTCAAATGAAATTAAAAGGATTTGGAGTTGCTATAGCAATCCAAACACGCGTTTATTTTATTCGCGCCCTGTATTAGCATTGTTCTTTAGAGATATAAAAACAATTTAGGTGATATCAAAATTATTCTTTTAATCTAAATATTGCAACACAGTCAATTTGACGCGAAATCTGGTTGATGGAATGCTTTGACAGACTTAAAACGACAATGGAAGCTCTTTCAGCCCCCGTCAACGTTTTCAAGCGATTATCCCGAAACGTAGAGACTGACCCAATAATTTTTATATCACCGATTTGTAATGTTTTCTTTTAATGCGTGACTGTGTATTTTTTGTGTGTGAAACGGACGATCAGGGGGTGGAATTGGTTGAAGTTGACCAGCGGGGAAACCAGGGATACATTTATGAAATTGCAAAATCTACAAGAGGATACATATTTTTGTACACTGACCCGAAACTTTGGCCACCAATAACGTTCATAAACCCTTGCAATTGTTTTATCTATACCTATATGACTGGAGGACGGATCATCATGACAAAACTCAATTACTTTTCTCCATAAAATTGATGGGATACACAACAGAAATTTACGACTCTGGGAGCGATTCCTTCTATACAAGACTTTCCCATTAATTTTAAATTGCTCAGAAAATTTTACCGGTTCTTTGGAATTCAAAGAGGTAATAACGGGTCGCAATTGCCTATCCAACTATGGTTGAAATGCCAACTGGCCTTCTACTGTCAAAAACACGTCGTAACTTTTTTAAGGCCCACACAATCGCTAAACACTCTAACTCATTTGCATGGTACTTACTTTCTGCTTCAGCTAACCTACGGCTGATGTCCGCAATTGGACAAGGCCCATCACCAGAATCTTGAGTTAAAACGGCACCAAGGCCTACTAGGCAAGAGTCTGTTTGAACACATACATAAATAAATTTCATCGAAATGAGCCAGTACCGGAGACGACACCAATCGATTGACTAGTTCAGTTTTGGCTAATTCTTGCTCTTCTTTTCAACTCCATGCGGAATTCTTCTTTAATAAGACATGTAATGCATGAGCTATTGCGGAAAAATCTGGGACGAAACGACGATAAAAGGTAGCAAGGCCAAGAAAGCCTTTCCCTAGTAGAACGAGGTATCTTTTAGATATCAAATAGAAAAAGAGAGGATTGTCTACTAGAAATATATGTTATTGATAACTATCCATTATCTGCAACATCTAGGATTCTAAGTAGACGATTTGCGGTTCCCTTGAAATCTTCAGCTGTTTTGCGTATAGAAATCGTATTATTAGCAAGCTATAAAATCTTGTTCGCAAGAACTATTATTGCAACTAGTCAATCTTACTATCGAGATCATATCTAATCCGCCCATCCAAACAGTAAAAATATCCAAGCGTGATTAAATTACATTTTGAAAACATCGATGATCCAATGTTCCTCCTTCGTTGGCTTCCGTTTTCAAATGTTTGCTATAAACTCAGGTCCTGAGTTCCTTGTAGGAGATTTGCAATTTAACCTTAATCTCCAATGTGTTGGGATGAAAAATGACGAGGAATGGTTGATTGATAATTTTGTTGAAAAAAGCGGCGGAAAGTATATTTTGTAGGATTTTTTTTAAATTTGACATTGTACTATTTTAATGGATTGGATTCTAAATAACTTGATACTCGAATTTTTCATTCATTGTGTCTCAATACCCAGACAACACGCTTGGTTTTAATTTGGGAAAAAATAAGTCTTTAAGTGATCGTCCGAATAGGCTGGATAAAAGTCGGCTTTTGGCGGTCTAATTTAGACGCACATTTTTTTATTTGGGATAAAAAATACGTCGTCTATACCGTCTGAATAGGCTTGATAAAAGACGGCTTTTGGCGGTCTAATTTATGGGTTTCAAACTGGGTTTTTTAATGGTCCAAAAATAGTTTTTTTTTTCTGGCAGCAAAGATTATTTAATTGGTGAAAAAAGAGTTTTAAATTTGTCTCTATCAGGATTTACCAAAGATTTATCATTTACTGTAACTTAAGGGAAAAAGTTAAAGTCCGTTTGATACAGCTTTACTATATAATTTCATTGCTTTTCAATCACTTGAATCAATAACGAGTCAGTTTGAGTATTTGTTACAGCATTCACAAATAATTTTTGTTCAAATTGAATTATTTTTGCATATTTCTGAAAAACTCCAACAAGTACATCGAAGTTGAAACTTTTTTGTAGCGCACTTTATGTTGTAACTCTGGTTCTAGGCCTTGTAAAAAATTTTTTGGCAGAAATTGTAATTGAGAAGCCAATTCCTCTTGAGACTCCAATTTATTAGATGTATAGGCCCGTTGATAAATAGTTTTTAGACGAAAAGCATAGTTTAAAATATTTTGTTTCGCCTCCTTTGTCTAAGATTTTTCTGACTTAACTTTAAACAAGAATGGCGAAAGTGTCTTAACTTTACACAAGAATGGCGAAAGTGTCCTTGATGTGTGATGTAATTGCACACGCTACACTTCTACACAATACATATGCGCATCAGCACACGTCAGCATACATACAAACGAGATGGTATCGGAAACGTCGCTGAAGGCGAACGAGCTCCGCGGAACAACGAATTTGAATGTTTGATCAAGATCAGCGACAAGAGTGATGGGCAATAAAAAAGGAGAAATAAAGAAATCACGCGATATTTTTCGCGTGAAAGGGGGAATGATTATTTGCGGCTTGGCATCATTTTTCACATTTTCTGAAAGTAGAAAACCAGAAACCGCGCGATTTCTTATCGTAAATATGGGCGCAAACAATGGTTGCTCATTCAAACTCCTTACTCCTTGTCGTTTCAGAACAAGCTCCTCTTCCAACGAATTAAAGTACGAATTTCAACCCACTTCTTCAATTAATGCTCCCTACGAACCTGTTGATCACGGATCCGCATCTAAAAAAAAATGAATTCTACTTATGCATTTCATTCATAAGATGCCTGCTGAATAGAAAAATATCTACCTGTAAGTACTTAGCCAGAGCCGTTTATACATCTAATACGTACTGATATTAATTCCAGTGAGGCAACGAACAGCGAGGGGCACTGGAAAGTGAAAACCATATCATTCCACGGTTCACACATACAATCATTCTGACCTTCTCCCTTAGTCCCTTCACCGTCGAAGTAACTCTGGTATTGAAAATTAGAACGTTATTCATATTCGATATTATAAAAAGAGCAAGGTTTACATAAATAAAGCACCATTCTACAGTGCCATGCAACAACAAAGTGTCATCAGCAGGGTATTTTTTATGCTAGCATCAATTTCACGTAAACGTCCCCGGTTTTTATAGTTCGATTGTTGCGCTCTAAAACAGCAAGATCGACCAATTTAGAGTTGGCGTACCGGAAGCATTTTCTCCAGAGTTGCACCTTGCACCCTTCTAATTAAAAGAAAAGACAACTACTGACTTACTCAAGATACTCACTTAAGGAGTAATCCGGAGTAATCATTATTGTATCTCACAATTTGGGTTTCCAAGAAGCTCAAATTACAAAAAATTACAAAAAATGGAACCGGTGGACCTTTATTTACATTCTTAACCAAGAAACACTCGACTACTTTTAGACCATGCTGAATAACGGTTTCGTGAGGAAAATAAATAGGTCGATTGAAAGTCTATAGAGAAGCGTCTATCGAAACCATACGATTACATACATCTTCATCCTTGAAAAATTGTGAGGAACCTTAGGACAAAACAAAATGAGGGAAATGATTTTATTTAATTTTGAGGATACATTTCACAAATCAAAGTATTGAAAGCTTTTCATGTTTCGCACAAGCAAACGGTTGGTTTCTCAAAGTTGATCGAAATAACGTCGGTGGGGTATTTGCGCTTTAATTCTTTCTCCAACAGCTAAAGAAGGATGAAAAATATCTAAAATAATAATAGTCAAGTTAAACTAATGATAATTGAACTACTCATATCTTCCAAAGTAGTTTCTAAATCTTGGCTAACATCCCACTCAAAGGTTTTGCAAGTCTCGATCAATGAATTTAGCTGTAGGCCTATTTGCCATCTCCGGCAAAGCATGAGCCAGTAAAGTTTTGATTTCCCCAATTGAACTTTAAATTGCATTACAAGAAATTAAATCATTTTTATTCATTACGCATGGGTCATCGGTTACATCTAAGATACCAAAAACAATGCGACATATATACTAAGCGGAATACATTTAATTAGAAAATAAATACCCTTTTTATTTTCTGGATGATGCATTAATCGAGCAAGTCTACGGTGTCTAATCATCAAGGTGCCCACAAAATGCAGAAGAAGTATCACAATGTTCGCTATGGCAACAACTCAATAAGTGCCAAACGAGCAAAACGCATTGTAAAGGCAGCTGCAAAATACTCTGGAAAATGTCTAGAGAAAAATTAATCTATATTAAAAGTCCCGCACAAACAAGAAACAAAACAGTATTACATTGATGTAATAAACCAATTCAAATGGTAAAAAAAAACGCGAACCATATTTGACGAAACTCCCGGTTGTAAAGGGGGTTTTTCGTGTACAAGCCTGGATATTCTAAGTTATGGCTTTGCATCAGTAGAAAGACCCCATGAAGAGCAAGAATGCTTACAACTTCGCCTGCTGTCAAATAGAAATAGATATAAAAACTTATCCCACCAAATACTTCATTAACCAGTTTTTCAATCTCACCAATTCAGTGTGATTCCATTCGAAAGTCTGTGAGTAACAAGGGCTTACCCAGACAATATATTTAAACGCGGAAGAACTTCGTCGGGCAGAATTGCAAGCACTCTTTTGACTGGGAGTCAGAGGATGCTTTAAATATTGCTGCCAAATAGAACTGAAGTATTTCTTGGCTTGTCCATAATTCCATTTGAAGCTCTTTTTATCGAAAAAAGAAAAATTTTAATGAATCAATACAATATAATTTAATGTTTATTAGAAATTAATGTGTTACTTGAAAACAAAAGTTTTGTCTTTTCTTCTTCTTTGGGTGGGGAACTGTGTAGTGTAATGTGTTCCAAAATATAAATGAGGTTCTTTAGAAATTGTCATAAACATTGCTTATGTCTTTTCTTTCAAATCCCTAAGACAGGAAGAAGATCAAAGAATATGTTGATACTCCATGAATTCTTGGAAACGAGTGAAAACTAGAGTAGCTTCCTTTCCAAGGCTTAGCATGTGCAACATCACCCAGCTTCTGTAATGCATAACAGAATTTGCATAACTGAATCTTTATGTAAAACTTCTTCACAATTAATTTGTCAAACAAACCTCTATATAAGTCAAGTGGGAATGTGTTCTTTTCCTTGAGGTAATTTTGGAAGAGGACGCTGGCCTTCTGCTTGAAAAAGGTGCATTAGATTAACAAGAGAACATTAATAATTAGGAAACAATAAGTTACTTTTTGTAGTTCCACTTCTGTAACATTGGGAAGTTTCAGGAGGCACAACAATGTCACTTAAAACAGCCACACATGAATCAGGTACATCAAGAGTCTTTTTAAATTAGAGCTTGATCTCTAGAAATCTTCGAAGCTTGCTCAGACTGTGCTACAGTAATTGATGATGGTTTAGTTGGCACCTTTTGTCCCATCTTCAAATGCCTAGTACACATAGAAACTTTTCTTTTTGCTTGGGTTAGGAAATGGTTTAAACAACCAAGACAAAAAAATAAATATACAAATCACACGCCAATACGGTTAAAAACAACTTACGATGGCTTCATTTTCGCGACTGTTTGGTTTAATTATTTCGAACTCCTGTCAAAGGTTTAAATGAAACGGAGATTTTAAAATAAAAACCGATTATGTCAATGGAAAACTTATGGCCGTTGCAGGTTGCAGATTAATTCAATCATTCAATCAGCCTAATAAGATACATGCTACATCCAAGTTAGATTTCATTTCAAGTTTATCAACAAATGAACAAATTAAGAAAAACGTAAACAAACGGCCAAGTCCTACTATAAAATACTCGGCCTTATGCAAATATTTCGGCCTTATAGCAAAGCGTCAGAACCATCTAGCGGCAGTTGAATAAAACACGAAAACACATAATTTAGTTTTTAATTATGATTTCGTCGACGTATAAAATTCTAAATACGACGGCTCCATGCAAAACCTTTTATTGCACAATATGATCTAAGTTTCCTAATTGTTGAACTATCAAACAAAAAACGTATAAGACATTAATGAAAATGACACCTTTCCTATCTCACTGAGAGGAACAACGCCATCTGTTGGTGTGGGTTGGGTTGGGTCGGGACAGGTCGTTTGGTGATAGAATCCCTATCGGGAAATTAATGAAAATGACACACCTTTCCTATCTCACTGAGAGGAACAGCGCCATCTGTTGGTGTGGGTTGGGTTGGGTCGGGACAGGTCGTTTGGTGATAGAATCCCTATCGGGAAACTGTGACTGGGAACCATTAGGGGAGACCGGGGCTACTTGGGACAAAAAAATGAAAACAACCTTTTTGTATTTTTAATCATTAAAAAAATAAATTTTTATTAAACTTTTTGGACTTTTCTTAAAGGCTATCATTTCCTCTAACTCTATTCAAAACTATTTTTAAAATTTGTTCTTGTGAATTACACAATAAACTAGAATCATTCTAATGAAATCACTTTTTTTTGAAACACGAAAAAACAACGGGGTTGGTTGGGACACTTAACTAAAATCATTTTTTCTTTGTATAATTGTGGGATTCATTAAAAGTTAAGATAGCCATTCGATAGAGAATATAATTTAGCTTCGGGGGGTGTGTAAGAATTGTGGAAAATGAAATGTTTAAATCCCCAAATAATTTTGAAAACTTTTTTCATGAAAAACGCCCCTTTTTCCTGGTAGGGATAGGCTTTACTAGGTCCCAACTAACCCCAGTCTCAATGTCCCAAATAGCCCCGCATAAACCACTCGACTATTTTTACATTTTACGCCTAAACTAAAAGAGCTACACAAAAAAAATGTTAACACAAAAAAAAGTAGAAATGAATTTCCTTTCGAATGGTATGTTTCGTTTTTTAATGCCATTTTTAGAAACTAATTTTTTTGGGGTTTTCTTAATGTTGCGGATTTTACGCAAAACAAGAAAAAAAACATTTTTGTGTATAGCTCCTTAAGTTATTGTTTCATTTCAATAATTTTTTTTGCCAAGGTGTGTTACACTATTACCCATATTTGGTTAAAAAATTTATTTTTTTAAACAATGGGAACATACAAAAAACCGCGATGTCCCACCTAACCCCTGTCCCAAGTAGCCCCGGTCTCCCCTATATCTACAACCATGGTTGAGACCAGAGCTATAGACTCCTGGTCGCTTCTCGGCTGTATTGGCTTCCCTATCCCGGTTTGCTGGGAAAAGAGGTCCGATTTTCAGCGATTTTAGGGCGGAGCCTGTTAGAAATGGCGAAGTGGAAACGTTAAAAAGAGCCATCTATGATTGTTGGGATTGGTTGAATCCATAGCTCTGTAGAAAAGTAAGCTATGATTCGCCGATGAGTTTTCCATAGACCCTTCCTGATTGGTTGGCTTCTTTCGTAGGAACTGGCACACTCACTAGGGGCGGTTTTTAACGTTTCCACATCGGACCTCTTTTCCCAGCAAACCGGGATAGGGAAGCCAATACAGCCAAGAAGCGACCAGGAGTCTATAGCTCTGGTTGAGACTGTGTTGCTGACCGCACACGAAAAATAATATTTGAAAAAATAGTAAAACTTGGCAACGCCGCCGTGAGGTGCAATAGCATGTATTGGCCACTCACCGGTGAGGTGCAATAGATTTTACCATTTTTAAATTCAGTAATTGACGATTAGTAATTTTTCAATTTATTTCGTGCAAATTCTTAAGTGTGACTCTAAAATTACCAACTAGGTGATAAACAAAATTCAGTAAAGGAAATACACCCAATAATCTTTAAAAAAACAAGTGATTTGGTTGTTTGTTTCTCTACAGTTTCTAAATTTTTTAAACTTTTGATTAAATAAGCCATATCTTATTGAAATTGCAAAGCAAAGCTCCATTTTTAAAGACTACAGCAGTAAGAACTATTGGTGTAGAAAATAACCTATGCTTATGATTTCATATGATATCCTTTGTTGTATAACTTTGTATTGCATGTATGCCACGTCAGTGAATTATAGCAACACAAGGAATTGTATAGAACTTATTGTACATATCGATTTACTAATCAATTTGAACTGTGTTGACCGATGTATTGACAGCTGTTTTAAAGGGGGGATAGGAAAAAAGGGGAGTAACCGGCCGTCGCCTCCTCAGACTATTCTAGCTGTTAGCGGGAAGCAGTCGTAGTTTTTTGTAGTTCTTCATCAGACAATTATTTTGTTAAAGTTCGACTGGAAGATGGGGAAAAGGCGTAGGGACTCGGAAGTATCTAGTTCTAGTGACTCTTCAGCTTCGTCGTCTTCGACAAGCACTTCAGACGGTTCGTCCACCGACTCATTCGTCGCATAACGTAGAAAGAAGAGCAGTAAGAGAGACACGTCCCCCGATCGTATCCAGAAAAATCCCAGCAATCCGAAGGCGAGTGGTTCAGGGAAGACTTCCGCAGCCTCAGTAGCACTGTCCAGACTTATTCAAGCAACTTTTGGGGGAGCCGGTGAGGAAATCCCAGTCCCAGCTCAAGGAGCTCAGTGGAAGGAGATGGCGAGGCAGGCGAGATCGAGGCAACAGCACGTGCCGTGGCAGCAGCAGACGGAGAGGCCCAGGAGAGACCAAATCCAGCGGTGGGGCAGGCCCTGTTGCAAGTAGCCTCCTTCATCGAGGCTCAACAAGCCCCAAAGAGTAATAGAAAGAAGAGGCTCAAACCTTCCATCAAGCAAAGCAGGCGCATGCTGAAGAGATTGCGAAGAGGAGTGAGCAACAAGAGAGTTGGACAACTGAAGTCCAAATACAGGTTGGACGTGGACGACAGCATGGATTTTAAAGTGCCGTCAACAGGGTTGGACGCGGTAGTAAAAAAATTTACCGCTATGCGGTTACGGTAAACGCAAGATTTTGATTTTGCGTAGTCTGACAGGCTACCGCGGTGGCGGTAGTCGTTTGCGGTAGCGCGGATAGAAAAATAACATCTACAATGATCTAATGTCTACATTGATTCGATAAATATTTTTCAAGGGTTGAACACTAGTATCATCTTCAGAATCCCTTGTGTCACTCTCTCGTCTGAGACTAGAAGAAGACAGAATGCTGCTGTCTTCACGAGAACTGTCCAACTCAATATGTGTGCCCATCAATTCAGTACCTAAAATGAGAAACATGAATACAGGAGATGAAATATTAGGAGTATTAAATGAACTGATTGCTCACGCTGAACAGGGGGAGTACTGGTAGAAGCTGGTACTGAAGCTTCCTTCGCAGTGGCAGGTACTCAACATCATGAGTTTGTGCTGCATCAGGTGGATTAACTGGTTGAGAATGAACGATTATTTTTAATAAAGTTACACAAGCAATAGTTAAGTCACAACTACCTGTTTGATGTAACAAAACACTGGCAGGTTCACTGCGTTTACCTCGTTTGTTTTTCTGGGGTCGTTTACTGTTACTAAAATATAGTTTGGATACTTTCATTACATTCATTCATAGTAACAATGACAAGTTTGACTTACTCCATGATGATTAAAGACTATTCATCTTATTAAATAGTAACACATTTGACTCATAATACCTTTCATTTCACTTGGAAGAATATTGAAAAAGAACTAGTACAGACAGTACAGACTTCAGAAACAAAACTTCCTGGGGCAAGAGAGTGACAGACTTTGAGAGAGAGAGTGAAGCTAAACAGCATCCTATTTGGGCAGGATGGTTCAGCAACCATGGATTGCTGAACCGTTGCAATTAAGTCTCAACACACCTCCTTAAATTGCATTGTGGTGAAATGAAGACTTTAGAATCGCGATCCTGTGATTGGCCCCTCGACGACTCCAAGTTGAGATCTAAGGATACAAAAACGGTTGCTACTCAGCGGCTTTGTGAATATGTCGGCTAGTTGAGATTCTGAGGAGATGTGGGAGATATTAATTGTTCCGTTCGACTGTTGATCCCTGAGAAAATGATATTTAACATCGATGTGTTTTGACCGTGAATGATGTTCTGGATTGTGAGTTATCGCAATGGCGCTTTTGTTGTCACAATAAAGATTAGTGGGGGATTTTTGAACTGCTCCAATTTGTGCTGTTAAACGACGTAGCCAAACGGCTTCTCTTGAACTGTCGCTGGCCGCAATATATTCCGATTCCATTGTAGATAATGCCACGCAGTTTTGGCGTCGACTGGACCAAGTAATAGCTCCCTGGTTGAACATGAATACGAATCCTGAAGTGGAGCGTCTTGTGTCCGTGTCTCCGGCGTAGTCTGCGTCTGAGAAAGCAGAGAGTGTGTCGATGTCTATACCTGCACCAGTAAATTGGAGCCCGAATCGGCGCGTTGATGCTAGATACTTGAGTACTTTCTTGGCTGCACTCCAGTGAGACTCGCCTGGATTTTCGCAGAATCTGGCCAACTGATTCACCGCGTAGGTGATGTCAGGACGAAAAGTGATGGCAGCGTACATCAGGCTCCCTATGACTTGTCGGTAAGGGATACTTCTCATTTTTGCTGTTGTCTCGACATCTTCAGGCTCCATGTCCCTGGATAGGCGAAGGCTGGGTTCAGCGGGAATTTGGACCGGATTACATTCTGTCATGTTGAACTTGGCCAGTACTTTTTCGATGTATGAAGGCGATGATAGGTGGAGCGTCTTATTCGGTCTGTCTCGATTGATGTTTAAGCCGACGAAATGTTCTGCTGGACCTGCCTTCATCTGGTATTCTTCTCGTAGATGGTCGATAACTGATTGGCCTGCTGATTTGTCACTGAAGGCGAATAGCCCATCGTCGACCCATATGGCCAGGATGTCACCTCATGATGTCACCTCCTGACAGGCGAGTGTACACGCAAGGGTCTGCTTCACTTTGAGTGAACAGCAAGTTGACTAGAGATCGATGGATTTTCTTATTCCATAGTCTTGAAGATTGCTTAAGGCCATAAAGGCCTTTGTTCAGGCGACACACGTAGTTTTCAGAATCTTCTGTGACGTATTCTTCCGGCTGATGGATGAATAGTTCTTGGTCGATTTCGCCATACAAAAAGGCGGTTTGGACGTCTATCTGCAGAAGGTGTAGGTCACGTGAAGCTGCTAGTGCTAGGATGGATCGCAGGGAGTCGTATCTAACGACAGGTGCAAACGTTTCAGTGTAGTCGATCCCATGTTGTTGTTTAAAGCCTTTCGCTACAAAGCGAGCCTTAAAAATAACAACATTCCCTTCTTTGTCTCTTTTTGCTTTGTACTGCCATCTGCATGGAATGACTGCGCTGTTGCGGGGAGCAGGTACCAGCGTCCAGGTGTTGTTTTCTTTTAACGAGGCGATTTCTTTGTCCATGCCATTTCTCCATTGTTCAGCATGAGGGGACGCGATGGCTTCTTTGTAGCTTTGTGGCTCTTTGTAGAGAAGATCAAGAGCTTGCATTGCCTGGGAATGATAAGTCTTGATTTGGATTTCACCTCCTGTGCTGTCTGAGGGCCATTGTTTCTTCGGGATGAGTCCTCGTTTCGATTTTCGTAGTTCCGGTTGAGGAAGAGGCTGAGAGGATTGTTCTGTGCTGTTGTGTTGATCAATTTTCTTGTGTTCAGTCAGTAGTGGTTGGTCAATGTTTGTCACATGTGTGACTTCTTCCATGAATTTAACGTCTCGACTTGTGATCACTTTGCGGTCTTTTGCAACGTATACGAGATACGCTTGACTGTTTCACTGTATCCGACGAACAAACCTTCCACGGCCTTGGGGTCGAGTTTGCGTCGGTCTGCATCAGGGAAATGTACGAATGCTCTAGTACCAAATGCACAGAGATGCGATACATTAGGTTTCTTGCCGTACCAAAACTCATACGGTGTTGATTTGAATCCGTCGCGGAGGATGCGGTTTTGAGTGTAGATGGTGTAGTTTACTGCTGCTGGCCACAGGTGAAGAGGAATCTGCTTTGCATGTAGTGCTGTTCGGACTGCTTCAACGGTTGTTCTATTATCCCTTTCGGCAACACCGTTTTGTTGTGGGGTATGAGCGGCGCTGGTTTGGTGCAAGATCCCCTGTGATGACAGCCAGTTGACGAAGGAGTTGCTTTTAAACTCTCCTCCACCGTCTGACCGAAAGATACGAGGTCTCTTGCGAGTATCTGTATACATTCGTTCGGCGAATGCTTTGAAGCAGTCTGGTGTCTCCGACTTGTGTTTCATGGTGTATGCAGCTTTAAATCCGGAGAAACCATCCTTGAAGATCCAATAAAATCGTTTTCCCGTGGATGATGGGACGTTCATCTCAACAACATCGGAGTGGATAATTCCACCAACTTCTTCTGCTCTTTCTCTTCCTTTTGGAAATGGCATTCGATGCATTTTTCCTATAATACAGGGGTCACATGGTGCAGCAGATAATTCTCCAATTATATTAAGTACAACGACGGAGTTAGATGTAATCATCTTTCTTATCGTGTCATGATTGACATGAGCTAGGCGTTCATGCCAGACATTAAACGAAGCGCCACTGTTGATCGCGGCTTTGGCATTTACTTTCTCTTGAGTCAATAAATCCAGTTGATAGAGATTTCCAACCATGAAGAGAGATTTGCCATGAACAATTTCAACGTCGGAACCGGAGAATGTGACTTTGTACCCGAGTTCAGTGATGACAGGAATCGAGATTAGGTTTATACATATGTCTACCGCTTACCGCGCGGTACTACCGCGGTAGATTTTTACCGCGGTGGTCCAACCCTGGCCGTCAATCGATTTCGAGATGCACTTGAAGTTGCAAAAGTTGTTAGGCCCATCGACCGGGAAAGGAGTCAATGACGTCGAGAAGTCTCTTTACAAAGTCCAGCAATCCATGCTCCCAGTATTTTCAGTGCTTGCGTTTTTGGAGTCCAAGGAGTTAGAAGGAGACGAGGGAAAAGCAGTCCGTCATTTGGCCGAGTTAATTGGTAGGTCTTATTTTGACGTTTCTGACTTGCGCCGTCGGAACATCTTAGAATTAGTGGGCCCTGCCATCATTCCGCTGCTTGAAGACCGAGACATATTTGAAGTCAGTGAAGGGATGGATTTGTTTGGGAGCTCCGTCATGAAAAGGTTGTCAAAAAGTGGACGGTTCGTCAGAGAGTTAGTCGACCTGGACGTAGGAGGGCAGAGAAAGGGCAAATTACCAGCCAGAGAGCGTCTCTCCTTGCCTCCTTCCCTCGGCCAGCAGAGCAGTTACCAAGGCCGGCAGAACAACCACAGCAGTGGCAGAACCGGAAACATCCGAGATAACAACAATAGCCAACGACAACCAGATTTCCGGGATGCCAGGAACGGCGTAGGTGATCAGGGCCGCCAAGGGCCCGGATCGGCTAGCCGATGGAATGACAACCAGCAGGATTGGAGCAACAATAGGTATGCAATAGATCTAATATATTCCCTTTCTAGCTCTCCCCCAGCATTAGCTTTAAGCATTATTGGTGGAAGGATAAGGCATTTTTGGAGGGCTTCGGGACCTATTTCGGCCGATCCTTGGATACTTAATGTGGTCAGGAACGGGCTGGAACTTGAGTTCGAGTCTCCTCCTACGATGCTTCGTTTTCCGTCAAGCGCACGAATGGGAGAAGAACAGTTGAGCATTGGGCGGGACGAAGTCAGTTCGTTAATTCAGAAAGGAGCGGCGGTAAGGGCCAGTAGGATCCGGTTTGTCAGCCAGATGTTCATCATAAAGAAGCAGTCGGGAGGATTCAGGCCTATAATTAATTTGAAGAGTCTCAATCAGTTTGTAGTATATAGACATTTTAAGATGGAGAACCTGGCCTCACTCAGGCATTTGATCGTGAAAGGGGATTGGATGGTCAAGTTGGACCTAAAAGATGCGTACTTGACAGTTCCCGTCCATAAGGATTTCCACGACTTCCTTCAGTTCGTATGGGAAGGGGAAGTGTTCCAGTTTACCTGTCTTTGTTTTGGCCTAGCCTCAGCCCCTTGGGCATTTACTAAGCTTTTGAGACCGGTGGTAGCCTTCTTGAGGAGCCTCGGGTTTAGGGTAATCATTTATCTCGACGACATCATCCTGCTGAATCAATGTAAGATCGTCATCGTAGAGCAACTAGATTTTATTAAAAGGTTGCTTCAAATTCTGGGTTTTGTAATCAATTCGGAGAAGTCAGTAGAGTCTCCGGCCCAGTTGATGGAATTTTTGGGCATGATGGTTGACTCAGTCTTGATGCGGTTCCGTTTGCCAGAAAAAAAGATCGAGTCAATGGGAGCCAGGAGCACGGAGTTGGCAAGGAAATCAAGGGTGGCACTAAGAGAGCTAGCGAGTCTGTTAGGCAGTTTTACCTGGGCGGCAACAGCGGTTCCGTTTGCACAAAGCCACTACAGAGAGGTACAAGCTCTTAATATAAATTGCTCGAGAGCAAATGGTGGGAACCTGCAGGAAAAAATTGTCCTTTCGCGTCCAGCAAAAGAGGAGTTAGAGTGGTGGGCAAAAAATCTGGCCACCTGTGAAGGTCAGTCTATGTTTGAGTCAGATCCGGTCATGTCAATTTGCGCCGACGCGTCGCTCTCAGATTGGGGGGCGGAGTGTAATGGGCTCCGCACCGGTATGACTTGGTCACAGGAAGAGGCGAGGCGCCACATAAATGAATTGGAGTTATTGGGGGCCTTCAATGCTCTCAGGTCGTTCGCCGCATTTAAAAAGAACTGCACTGTCGAACTCAGACTGGACAACACAACTGCCGTTGCCTATATTAATAAGAAGGGGGGGGGGGGGGCACACATTCCGAATCTTTGACGCTTTTGGCCGTTCAAGTTGCGCGCTGGTGTGAGGAACGAAATATTATTTTAAGGACGCAGTATTTACCAGGCATTTTGAACGTCATCGCAGACAGAGAGTGGAGAAGGAGGATCGACTGGAGCGACTGGCAACTAGATCCGATGACCTTTCAGACTCTTCGGGGAGTTTGGAAGGTCTCGATCGACCTGTTTGCGAATCCATGGAACGCGCAGCTGCCGAAATTTGTGTCATGGAATCCGCAGCCGGGGGCCTGGGCATGGGATGCGTTTTCACTGAATTGGGCGGAGCTGACAGGATCGTATGCGTTCCCCCCTTTTTCGGTCATTCGGGATTGCCTGTCGAAAGCACGGAGGGAAGAAGCGTCGATTTTGTTGATCTGCCCACTTTGGCCGGCTCAGCCGTGGTTCCCAACACTGTTGAGCATGGCATGCGACATCCCTCGGGTCTTGAGGCCAATGCCGGGGCTCCTGAAGTCGGTCAAAGGGGACACGAACCCATTATGCAGCGTCCCGGGCTTCCGGTTAGTCGCCTGGAAGTTGTCAGGGCGGTCTACGGAAAGCAGGGTTTTTCGGGAGAGGTGGTCGAGCTATTCATTGGGGCCATCAGAGCAAATACCACCAGCACGTACGATAGCGCCTGGCGAAACTGGGCAGATTGGTGTATGGGAAGGGGTTCAGATCCCATGTGTAATGATTTGATCGTGATAACGGCCTTTTTGGCGGAGCAATCCAGATCGAAATAATACAGCACAATCAATGTGTATAGATCCGCCCTGTCCGCCACATTAGAAAAAGTTGAAGGCTTCCCAGTGGGCCAACATCCAAAAATTTTATTGTTAATGAGAGGAATTTATAATAAAAAACCACCAGCAGCCAAGTATGACTCCGTTTGGGATGTGGATACAGTGCTGTCACATCTCAAGAACAAAGAAAACGCGTCTCTCTCACTATGCGCGTTGGCGTCAAAATTAGCGACGCTTTTAGCCCTGGCCACCTTGTTTCGAGCGTCGGACTTGGCTTCGGTAAATTTCAAATCCATAGTATTCACAGGAAATAGGGTCTCATTCGCCCTCAGCAAGCTCCGCAAGGCTCAGAAATCAGGATCGCTACAGTCCTTCTCATTGGAGAAACTGGATGACGAGCTGCTGGACCCGGTTGCGTGCCTACGAGCGTATATATTGTAAAGGTCCGCTCCATCCGGAAGCCGGACTTTACAATATAATAATAAATGGATAAAGAACTCGGAGGCTACCCACAACGCAGATGTATTCAGACTAAGACTAAATTAGGAAGTACATATATTGTTGACATACCGTTTCTGAATTTATCCAATAGAAGAATAAGAAGAGGAGAGAGAGATTGAACACACAGAGTAGTCACGGAACTTTCACTGAGAAGGCACGCTAGATTATAAGATGGAAAGGCACACGGAGAGGAAACACAAACTTTACTTGGCACAAACTGATAGAGGAGAAAACGGGAAAGAGAGAGAGAGAGAGAACAGTCGATAATGACGGCTAAAGACGAACTGATTTTACTTTCGTCGCTCATTTGCGACGAAAGCTTTCATGCAGCTGGACACATCTGGTCTAGCAACAAAGGCACATTAATTATTCTTAAGTACTCTGTGTAAAGGGTACCCCCAAATGCGTTGACGTGTGAACTGGACACTTGTCAATAATATTCTGGGGTAGGCATAGCATTATGGGAAACTAGTCGTTAACTAAATTTACGGGTTGCTACTCTAGACTACTCTTATTCTAAATTACTGATATAATATTACTGGCGCCGGACGGCGTCAGTTGACACGCCTCGACGGCCGGAGAGGCGGGATTCGTTACATCACCCCGGGAACCGTTGGATTACGACCCGTAATCCCGAGCTCCAAATCGTTTGTTGCCGGATCGCGAACTGGTTTGCAGCATCTCCAGATAAGACCGCAAAATCCGCACATGATGCAGACGCGAATCACGACGGCTGCGACGATGACAACTACCGTGAAGTACAGGAGGGTGGACAGCTGATCCATCCAGGTTGTTTTGGCTGCTACATCAGCTACGGTGCCGAGAATTGTTGACGTGCTCGGAATGTGGGATGGCGAATAATTCCCGGCCGAATGTTCGTTCATCGCTGCTGCGATGTCTGCCATGATGTTCATATGGTCTATGATGGCGGCGTTGTAGGCAGGGTTGCTTTGATGCGTGTAGTCGAAATATTTCACGTCGTCATATCGAAATGAGTGTGCTAGTGTTTGGAACGGGAGTACGATTTTTGCCTCGATCGGGACCCACGTGTTGTTGCGGTATCCGTACGGTTTGTTGTTGAAATTCACGAATCCTTTTGTCCAATAGCACGGAGCGAACGGTACCAGCTCCCAGCCGTCCAAGTTGATGGTATAGTTGCCGAATCTTGGCTGGGGTCCGCACGATGTCATTTCGATTTCGAAAGTCACGTTCTGGGGCGTGCATGTGATTAGCACGGCGGTTTTCCCGAACGCGTTCAGTTTTGCACATAGTGGTAAATCAAGCTTAGAAGCTGCTAGCCAGCCGTTGTACTGTGCTGTTGATATTGCTCGTTCGTGAGTAGCCTTCCGTGAGTCACACTGCAGAGATGCGATGGCGTGAGCGAGCTCATTTTCGTGATCGATGAGTTTATCCCGCATGTACTGAATGTTGGCGAGGACGTCCAATCTGTCCGCTTCGAGTGTATGTCTGTGCGCTTCCTTTAGGGAGATATTTTGCGGCGTGACTGGGGTCGTGATTATGAACACGTCGGCTTGTCCGATCACGTCGAACGCCACTGTCTTTCGAGTGCACGGCAGGTGCGACGGGATACAACGCGGGTTTAGCGTGAGGTGGAAAATTAATTCGTTGAAGTCATCCGTGAGCCGATATTTCCCGGGAATCCCGATATATTTCAAGGTGGCTTCACCTGCTTCCAGCTCACGGGCTTTTGGTTCCGACGTTTGTGTGTAAGTCTTGTCCCAGATGAGGGTGAGATGGTTATGCATCAGGCCGCCAGATGTCGCTGATGCTGTCCCGATGGGTGTGGAGAAATCACTGCCTTCTGTTTGTTGATAAAACGGCACTCTCTCTAAAACACAGTTCACTTTTTCCGTAATAATAGTTTGGAGCCAATAACCAGATTCACTAGGCTCTTCATCAAACACATATTTATTTCCTACTAGTTTCATTTGTTGATCGTTGCACCGGTGGCTTTCATACATAATTTGGCACTCGATGAGGGAGGTGTCTAAAGCGATTTTGTCGGTCACGACCACTGTCAATCCGAAGAAGTCTACTGACACATGTTTTTGAATCTTCCATCGTGCACAAAGTTGTCCGGGAAATTTCGCTTCGGCCCTTTTTTCGGTGTAAACGGCGTACGTCACTGGGAGGGCCGACGCCAGATCCTCCTCCGGGCGGCAATTCTCGTCCGAGAATTGGAGGATGCCCATATGGGCCGGTGTGGTGCAATCACACACCGTGGCTTCGATGGCTACGGTAGCCGGCGTGAAGCCTAAGGCAAACAAGACACATACCCACAGCATGGCGCTATGGTAGGGGGGGGGGGAGGTGTAAAACAGGGGTCACGTGGCGGGTGTGTAAGGAGGGTGGGTCAGACAACACAGTGGTATACGGAAACATATAGAGAAGGGATATGCGTACGGAAAGATAGGAAAGAAATAAAAGAGGTGATACAAAACATGAAAATGTAGCGTGTGGGGTTTTTGTGAGGCGTTTTTATTTTCTTACTATTTATCTATACTAATACTAGACATGGAGAGAAAAGAAAGGATATGGGAGTAAGCGGGAAGGCTGATAGAGCATGGGACCGCGACGAATGGAGGGATAATCGGCTTATCTCTCGAGCACGAGCGGCTACCGGCGAAAGGTCGAGCGACTACCTGCGAAAGGGTCGATTGACTACCTGCGCTGTGAGGAAAAATCCTTAGACCGGCGGGTGGTTTGGCGTGTGGCTGATACGGGCCTGTAGGATCGCTTTCGGTGACGAAGGAAAAAACCGTCGAAAGTTTTCAAAAGTTGAAAAATTTTCTAAGTATTTTCCATCGGCTCTGGAGGATTAGTTATTTACTATATAGGGGGGACAGGTTTTCTGAATGATGGAAAAATAATCTAAGTATTTTTACCGGCTCTGACGGATTCGACCCGCGTGGTTATGTCTGGCGACAGCCTCATGAGTGGACGCGATTTACCGTTGGGACTTATACGGCGAGGCTCATACGGCTGCCTACTCTTACTTGTCCTCTCTGGCCATATGTGAGCTCATATGGCTGCCTCTGCACGTGCATAGAGTTTCATTTCATTTTTATTTTATTTATTTTTTTTTATTTTACTTATTTTTATTTTTTATTATTATTTATTTTTTTTTTCCTTTTACTCTACTTTATGTTTTTATTTATTGTTTCCCCTACCCTATTCGCATCTCGCTTTCGCATTTGCCTTTCCTTTCTCCCTTCTTAGTGAACATCAACATAGTATACGAAAGAAAAACTTTTATTTTTTACTTCAATGGGGTTACTAGCGGCCAACGGGGTAGGAAGGGAAAGAAAAATTAAAACACTGCAAACATGGCCGGAGAAGAACACACAACAGAAAATTTATTCTTCTTTTTTTATTTCCACCTTGATGGAAACGTCGGGGGAGCGGCGGCGTGTTCCCCAGTCGAAGTCCGGATCAAACGGCTGGAATGGAGCCGTTGGGCTGCTGCTGGCTGCGTCGTCGAATGCGTCGTCCGGGATGGACCAGTCTTCTGGGACGGGGGATGGGGACCGGCGGTTTAGTGGGTCGACATTTAGAATCTCTTCGACGTTGTCCCGCAGCTGGCACCAGGCCCCGTGCATGATGTTTTGCATCAGCTTTCGGCGCAAGATGAGGGTGCGTGCATCCTTCACGTCTTGCGGCTGGCGGGAGAGGGCGTCCTTGAAACGCTCGCCTGGCTTGAAGACGACGGTTTCGGCCGTTTCAGGATAGCGCGAATAGAATTCCCGAAGGTCGCTGGAAGTGCAGTCTGCTTCGGAGAGTTCCTGCGGTAACTCCACCGAACGATTGTTGTGCGCGATGAGTGTGCGCGTCAACCTCCATTTCTCCCGGACGGCCGAAAGTTGCGGGAGGTCGATGGAGCCATCGGGATGAAACAGGGTTCCGTCAAAAGAGATCTTCCCCTCTTCCCTCCAGATGAGGAGTTGGTTCACCTCGAGATGAAGACGGTGACGGTTGAAAGCCATGGTGTGGTGTAGGTGGACGTTTGAGCGAGAATGTGACTTATAGTTTTCCTGTGTCTTTATTTATACGAGATTTGTTTCTCGTTTTGGCCAATGGAATTCTTCGTTTCATAGGCTCAAGAGTTATTCCCAATTGATCCAGATGTTCGTCACTTACTCCGTCTTTATAACGTGCAGGTTTCCGACGAATTCTTTTCCCCAGATATTCTGTTTTATTGTCGATTGTTTCAGCTGTTGAATGGAGTGGAGGGTGTGAGGTGGCTGCGAGTGGGTCGTCCCGGGGGGGTTGACAGTCGAGTTGAGCAGGTGGAGGGTGGGCGGTGTGAGGGGGTGATCGGAGTGGAGGGGCTGGTTGTTCAGATTGATCAATTGGTGGGAATTCGGAGGCTGTGTTTTCGCCGTCCGTGATTTTATTAGGGGGTGCAGATGTGAATGGTGTTTTATGATTATTTTCCGTGACATCTCGTCTTACGTGTCCAGATGTAGAGGGGCAATTTGGTTTGTTATTTAAAATTTCTTAACTGCAGTCACTGCATGTTTCCCAGTCGGATTCGTTGTCATCCGTGTCGCTAGTGGCGCTTTTGGCGTTTTTACCGCTTTCCTTCGCTTTTCCGTCAACCGTTTGGTCTTGTACGGATTGCCTGTACCATTCTCCTACGTCATATGTCGATTCAAAGGGGGGGTGTGGCTCTTGTTGCCAGAGCATAGTCTCGTAAAGGGGTTTGAGGCGATTGACATGTACGCATTGGGAAACATATGTATTATCTGCTATATCTACTGTTTTATTCGAATACACCTTAATAATTCTAAAGGGGCCTCTATATTTTGAAGTAAATTTTCTACTGTCACCCGTTTTTACTACACGGATGTCTAACAATACCCTATCTCCTACTTTGTAATTGAATTCTTTCGCGCGCTTGTTGTATTGTTCTCTTTGCCTTTCTCTTGCTTTGGCGCTTTCTTCTGCCACTCGCTGAAAAGAGTAGCGAAGGCGGTTGACTAATCCTCCAACATAGTCCGAAGGGGATTTATCCGTTTGAGGGGCTGCGCTGAGGAATTCGTTTATTGGTATATTTGGATCTCTACCATGGACTATATAGTACGGAGATTCTTTAGTTGATGAGTGTATAGATGATCGATATGCAAATAAAAGGGGGTCGATAAGCTCTTCCCAGTTCGAATGAGCGCCGTCCACTAGTTCTTTTCTTAGCATAGTCGTGAGCGTTCGGTTAAATCGTTCAGTTTCTCCATTGCTTGCTGGGTGATACGCAGTTGTGAATTTCTGTTTCATTTGTAGTTTGGTACAAAAATACCGAAAAAGTGATGACGTGAAGTTTGTCCCGCGGTCGGATACAATTGCTTTTGGCATGCCGTGTCGCGCAACAATTGTCTCGAACACGCATTGCGCGGTCGTGAGCGCTTTTTGATTTTTTAGCGCGACTGCTTCTACCCAGCGTGAAAAATAATCCGTCATTACGAGAATATGTTTATTCCCGTTGTTGGATTCGGGAGTTTTTGGTCCCAAAAAATCAATCCCGATGACCTGAAAGGGTGCTTTTGCAAGGTCGTGTGGGTGTAAGTATGCTTTTAGTGTTGATTTGGAATTTGCGGTGCATATTTCACATGCTTTACAATATTCGTGAATATCTTTTCTCATATTTGGCCAGTAATGGTTGTTTTTTACTTTAAGGTAGGTGCGTAAGAATGCTAGATGGCCTCCCATTGGTCCGTCATGCATCTCTTCGGTTTCACGCACTCTTGAACTCTCTCTTCAAAGTTCTTTTCAACTTTCCCTCGCGGTACTTGTTCGCTATCGGTCTCGTGGCGATATTTAGCCTTAGAAGGAGTTTACCTCCCGCTTAGGGCTGCACGCTCAAGCAACCCGACTCTTGGGAAGGGATCCGATGCACGGTCTCGGCTCGTCTAAGCTACGGGACTGACACCCTCTGTGGTTTGCTCGCCTCGTTCATGAAGACTTGGACGATATATACCGAACCTCGCGCCCGGTTGAGCGGGTGCCGAGGAACGAGAGAGGCAATACTAGCTGGTGGTTGACCTCTGCTCTTCTACTTTTTTTAGTGACGAGCTCTCTGCGGTAGAGCGCGCCTTCTACAATTTCAAAATATCCAATTTCTTTAGCCCAGTCTGGCTTTTTATTGGTATATTTGTCATGCAGCACTCCATTTTCCAAATAGTTTCCCGATAGGGATCTTATCGCCAAACGACCCCCCCACACCCTCCATCTACCACCCCCCCCCCCCCCCCCACCACCACCAACTCTTCGAACGCTACGGTGATGTTTTCCCCTTCTCGACCTACGGCTCGATTGGGCTGATTTCGGGGTTTTTCGTTGATTTCCCTCACCGAGATGGCGCTGTTCCTCTCAGCGAGATAGGGAAACTTATTTTCTGAAAGGGGTTTCGTTAATGTTTTATACGTTTTGTGGGGGTGACACTGGCGGTATGCAAATCATGACCGTCTTGTAGAGGAAATAATATTACGGAGCAACGTCGCGGTCCCGCTTTGATTGGATGAACGACGTCGCCGTGATATTAATCTGAAAAAGAATCGCTTTTCCGAGTTGTGTTTTTCTCCCGGTAGATGGATCTGTGGCATGGCAATTAAACAAGGCCGAGGAATGTCATCGCGGACTTTCACGCGGACTTTCATAAAACCAACAGGTGATGAATTATTGCCACCAGCTCGGATGACAGCGAATTTGTTTGTTGAATTTGTTTGCTGAAATTAAAAAGGAAAGAAATGAGCTCACGTAAATTTGGGAGAATGATGGTGTTCGATATTGTAGGGGATCTGAAGACAGAAAGGCCTGTAAAAATGAGTTATTGAAACTGAGAATGTCACAGAAAATCAAAATCAAAACTGTTCCCAGATGAATGTCCAAGAAACCCAAGGTAACGCTATCAAACTCATTGTGTTATTTGTTCAATGCTTTTAAATTGTGTTATTTGTTCAATGCTTTTAATTAAGATTTCTATCCAGGTCTGAACAACCAGTCTATTGAAATTGATTGTGCAATCAGTGATGCAGTTCGTGACCTGAATAATGTTTTCTTACGACAATTTGCAGCCTTTGTGTGTATTTCTGCCTACTCATATTCTGAATAAGGCCACATGAATGTACAAGGAACACAAGGTAATGCTAGCAAACTCATTATATTCTTTGTTCAATGCTTTAATTAATATTTATATCCAGGTCTGAACAACCAGCTTATTGAAATTGATTGTGCCATAAGTGATGCAGTTCGTGACCTGAATAATGTTCTCTTACGACAACTTGCAGCCTTTGTGTTTACTTCTGCAGACACATATATTCTGAATACTGACATGGCATTGTATTTATAAGGTTTTCCTTAAGTACAGTCAATATTTTACAACTTTTTATTATAATTGACAAATTTTTAAAGATGCAGCTGTTCCTGTGTGTGAACTCATTTTTGAAACTTCCACGAATTCCAAATAAAACAAGCAAATAAACAAAGCTTTGGAAGCTGGCCGTATTTGCGCTAACAAGGTAAGTCCCTAGTAATAAAATGTTTTAAGATAGTTCTAATGTCATTTTTGTATTCCAGTACTTGGTGAAGCATTGTGGTAAGGATGCATTCCACATCAGAATGCGAGTGCACCCTTTCCATGTCATCCACATCAATAAAATGTTAAGTTTTGCTGGAGCTGATAGGTATATTACATGAAATTGTTGAATTTTTCATGTTTTTTCTAAGTTGTTAATTAATTTAAAATATTGGCTCCAAACAGGAATGAGAGGTGCCTTTAGAAAACCCCAAGGTACTGTTGCCCGCGTGAATATTGGACAACCCATCATGAGCATTCGCTCTTCTGACAAAGTACAAGGCTGCTGTCATCGAATCCCTTCGCCGAGCCAAGCTCAAGTTCCCTGGTCGCCAAAAGGTATTTTGTTGGTGAAAGAAGTTAAGAATGTAATTACTTATATTGCTTTTTTCGAAATAGATTTATGTCTCCAAGAAATGGGGATTCACCAAACTTGAGCGTGGAGTCTAACCAATTAAAGAGAATGCTCAGCTTGAACCTGATGGCGCAAACGTCAAGTATCACCCAGATCATGGTCCGATTACTGCTTGGTATAATTGGCGTACGATTTTCAGCCAACAATAATTTTGTTGCCCAACCCATCTTTGTTATTCAACTACCAGCTTTGAACTCGTTCAAATTAGAATAAACAGAGGTGGAAATCAAAGTGTTTTTATTATTTATTTGAATGGAATAATATGACAAGTTTGGTAAGGCACAGTGGAAATGTTTTCAAATGTTGATGATTCTTCCCGAATAGCGTACTCTGCAGCCGAACAACTTACTCGTCAACTCGGCTGTCTTATAATATGCTGCTCTCTTATTTTCTTCTTCTTACATTTGCAATTGCGCGTCTTGTATTCTATTCTATTCCATTCTTCCTTCTTTTTTTTGGGATATTAAGAGACGTGGCACTCCCACTGGGACAACTTCTCAGCAGCAGTGCCCTATTATTTCATATAGACGGGCATCGTCCTCTCTATGAATATAACGAGGTGTCATATGTGTAGTTCCGCTCCTTCTTATCGTGTTGGAGTTATCGTGTCGTTTGTTCTCCTAATCTGCTCCTCTTTTCTTTGTCCTCTTTTTTTTTACTCTGACGCAGCTGAAATCTTCTTCACTTCATCGCGCATCCCCTTTACATCCGCTTTTATTGTCGTGTTTACTCAAACACGTTCTGCCGTTAACTGCTCAGCTCTCCTACTCAGCAATCCGCGCTGCACTTGATACAGAGACTGACGTATTCACCTGGGAATCATGTTGAATCAAGTGAAGTCTGAAAACAAAGATTCCAACAGCTGTCACTCACCGATAATTTCCGTTTCACTTTGAAGCTGCAGAACCAAATGATCCAGTTTCTGTTTTTCTTCTGTCAAAGCAGCTACAGTAGCCGTTTAACGTTTTAGTTGCTGTTCTAATTGTTCGTAGGGAAAAAGAAGTATATGAAAGCGCATAAGATGTCTATTCAGAAGCGATATAAACTAGTTGTCAGCCGAAAGAGAAGTGTTTTATTTTATGACAGTAATTTACTCCCTTGTACGGAACTGTCTATTTTTTTAAATGATTAATTTGCAGCTAAAATATATCAAAAAATTCATTAAACATCGCGGAATTTAATAGTTGATGAGGAGATCTCGAGGGGTTGTCAACTCGATCCGAAGGTGTACGGACTACGGATCTTAAATCCAAAAATGATTTTTTCAGATTTTTCAGATTTTTTCAGATTTTTTGATTTTTTTTTAATTTTTTACGATTTTTGGGATTTTTTGAGGATTTTCTTACGATTTTTGGGATCTTTTTACGATTTTCGTGATTTTTCGTGATTTTTCGTGATTTTTTGAATATTTTTCAAGTTTTTTAAACTTATTCGTGTGAAAAACGAGGTGAATACAAAATCCTTTTTTTAAATATCAATTTCAAAAACAGTGACATTGGAAATAAAATTATTCTAATCATAAAAAAAACCAAAGTAAAAAGATAAATATTCTACCGAGCGAATCATCAAATCTTCTCTAGTGGAGTAATGCTAATATTTAACCTCAAACAAATTGCAATAATTTATTTTTATAAATGAACTTTGTTGCTATCAACCATAAAAATCCCTGTTCTTAACCCTTCTAGGAAATAAATATTTTTACTATTAAAATATTTAATTGCAATTCAAAATTTTGTAAACGATTAATTAAAACTCATTTTTTAAATATTAAAAATACTTAAAGATAATCCAATGGTAACTTGTTTGTATCATATTAGGGGAGACCGGAGTCAACGTGGACAAAATTTTTCTTTTTGCAATATTTCTTGTCGTTTTCACTTTTTCCTAATTTTTTTTCGTGTGTTTCGTTAAATGTACATTTGTTTACTTCCCATATTTTTTATACATTTTTCCCTTTAAAAATAAAGTAGTTGTGACGATTTGAAAAAGTCAAATTTTTTGGGCCTTTTTGAAAAAGACGGGGCAAAATTGGACAGGCTCTGTCTAAAACTGGACAATCATGATAAAACGTAAAATAATAAACGGAAAAAATTAAAAAAATTTTTAGAATGTTCATCTGCCCTTTCTTTATTCATGCACACTGATAATGACACGTTTGTGTAAAACAATGAAGAGTTACGAGTGTTTTAGAAAAGAGGGGGGGAAATTTGACATTTGCCTGTAAATTATGCCCTAAGGCGGCAAGCTCCCCTCGTTGCTATAGTTAGCGTGGTCCAATTACACCCCAAAATTAGGTGTCCAAAATGACACAACTCGGTGCTATTTAGTATTTCGTTCATAACTTTTTACTGAAAAGGCACTAACATTTAATTTTTGTATCAATCAATTGAGAAATGAATTGGCTATTTCACCTATCATTATTTTATTCATTTGTAGTGTTTTTCACATTAAAAATACTTAGAGTAATAGGGGGACATATTACATCAAACAGGGTCATTTTTTACATTATGCGATAACAAGAGCAATAATGATTCAATTTTAATGAATATTTTTTCTAGAACGTTAAACGTTCTAGTACATACAAAAATTAAAAAAAAAAATTTTTTTACCATAACATGGAGCACTTACAGTACCCACCAAACTATTAGGTACACCCCTCTTTTTTCAGTGCATTCTTATGGCACTACGTGTGCTAGAAAAAATGCCATAACTCTTGAACCGCTTGGGCTAGATTTTTTTCCTTTTTGCCCTGAGTAGATCTAATGATGATCTACATTTTTTCTACACATGAAGTTGTCGTAGGATTAACCCCCACGGCGCTACGGTATCGTTCAGTTTATTAGGTACACCCGTTTTCCCCCATATGCGCCGTGTTAAATACGGCGTTTTCAAAAATTAAAAAAAAATACTAAAAGTAAAGCTAAAATCTTTTTCTTTGCGCCAAAAGATGCACAATTCTTCACTCTATACGAATATAAAGAATGATTTACAATAAAATCAACTCAGAGAACCCTTCCCTATACCCTGAAGTTTTCCACTTCAACATTTTTACGGCAAAATAATAACTGGCGCTGTCGCCACCAGAGGCACTGCAAGATACGGGCTGTTGCTACCAGCCGCCAGCTCTCACAGAATATGGTTTTAGGTTACTGTAATTATTTTCGTGAATCACGTAGTTATTTTAATTCAAAAGATGCGTTTCATGAGAAATTTTTATTTGCAAATACTAAGAAAAAGCTGAAAACATCCAATTTTATTCTTGGTTTTATTAGAAAATAAACAATCAAATATGCGATATGCGATGCGAAAATGAAAATAATCTGATTTTTTTTAATATCGTGTGTGCCCTCCCTTGGCTAGTATCACTGCTCGGCATCGGTCAGCCATTGTGCTGATGTATCGCTGAATTAATTCGGGCGTAATCATCTTCCATGCTTTCTCGAGTTCCATCCAAATGGTTCTCACGGTGACTCGGTTGGATTCTTCTAGCCTAGATTTTACAAAATCCCAGACCTGCTCAATAGGATTTAAATCCGGGCTCTGAGGAGGCCAAACCATGCGCTTTAAAACTCCTAGACTCAAATAACAAATTTTAGAAATAATAATTAGGCGAGAATTCATTTGTCTACCTAATTTTTCTTTTCTTTCTAAATATCCTCGACAAAGATGTGACGAATGTTTAGGATCATTGTCTTCTTGATAGACAAATCCTTCTCCGAGTAACCGAAGACCTCCTGGCACTGCCTAGTATAAAATTTTACTGTCATTCGTGCTAACAAAACAAAAGAGAATTTTTTTTTTACCTGACGAATCAAAATTTGGTGATAAGTTTGCTTAGTCATGATCCCTACTATTCTGTGCAGTGGTAAAGCTCCTTTGGCACAAATTGCCCCCCAACACATTACCGAACCCCCTCCAAATTTTACAGTTGGTACAAGGCACTCTTTCTTATATCTTTCGCCGGGTTTTCTTCTGACAAATGTGCGTCGATGTGTTCCAAAGACTTCTACTTTAGTTTCATCAGTAAACAATACTCGATTCCACTGTTCTATAGTCCAATTTACATGTTCTTGAGCAAATTTTAGGCGTTTTCGTATATTAGCTTTTCTGAGAAGAGGTTTTTTGCACGCAACTCGGCCGTTCATATCAAAACTTTGCAGGGATCGACGCACAGTAGACATTGAAACTGGGGTACTTATCGCGGAGTTGACTTCTTGTGTAAGAAGAGGTAAAGTTTTTCTACGATCTCGTTTTGACAATAATTTCAAATATCTAGCAGTTGCATCGGAAATTTTAGGTTTGCAAGCAGTCTTTCTTTCTCTTTTTTCTATGCATTCTGTCTCATTAAATCTATTGATAGCCTGCTTTACTGCGTTTACACTACGGCCTAGAACAAGAGAAATTTTACGTAACGAAGCACCTTCCTGTCTAAGTGTCACAATTTTAGATTTTTCCATCACAGTCAAATCACTCGCTCTCCCCATTTTTACCTTTGGACAGGAATTTTTGATGGCGTGATCACCACAACTTGTAAATTGAGAATAAATGAAGGCTCGATAAAATCGCGGGTAAAAGAAACAATCGGAAACAATGTAGTCATTTTCTTGGGGGTTAGGCAAGATATTCTTTAATGAACAAAGAGAAATTTCCTGTTTAATGACATTGATTCTTTCAATTTTTTCCCGCCGAGGAGGCGAGGTAACATATCTGATTCTACCCCAAACCATATTCTGTGAGAGCTGGCGGCTGGTAGCAACAGCCCGTATCTTGCAGTGCCTCTGGTGGCGACAGCGCGAGTTATTATTTTGCCGTAAAAATGTTGAAGTGGAAAACTTTAGGGTATAGGGAAGGGTTCTCTGAGTTCATTTTATTGTAAATCATTCTTTATATTCGTATAGAGTGAAGAATTGTGCATCTTTTGGCGCAAAGAAAAAGATTTTAGCTTTACTTTTAGTATTTTTTTTTAATTTTTGAAAACGCCGTATTTAACACGGCGCAAATGGGGGAAAACGGGTGTACCTAATAAACTGAACGATACCGTAGCGCCGCGGGGGTTAATCCTACGACAACTTCATGTGTAGAAAAAATGTAGATCATCATTAGATCTACTCAGGGCAAAAAGGAAAAAAATCTAGCCCAAGCGGTTCAAGAGTTATGGCATTTTTTCTAGCACACGTAGTGCCATAAGAATGCACTGAAAAAAGAGGGGTGTACCTAATAGTTTGGTGGGTACTGTATGGTCTTTGTCTAATATGACCCGTGTCCATGTTGACTCCGGTCTCCCCTACCAAATAGGAATGTTTTACGTAAAGGCGTCACCGGAAACTGATTAGGCTACACGGGCTCTTTTGCCGGATAGTCCCTCAGTAAGCTTAGAATAACTTAAAATCTATAGGTCCTAATTTTTTCTATATATCTAAAAAAATCAATAACATCCTAGCGTATTAAATTCAATCGTTCATTTTATAAATTCACAGGAGATATTTTTGAGTAATTAACACTTAAACATAGTCTACTAGGATTCGGTCTTTGTAAAATTTAGTTTCCAAAAATATCCACCACAAGCGTTGTCATCGTTGTTGTGCATACGCGTTGTTGATACGCCACCGGCGGATGTTATTGAAAGCTGGGTAACACGGTCAAATTTTTCGATCAATACAAATTCATAAATTCTATAACTCGAATACAATTTGACGTAAACATTTATATTTGGTAATATTATTTAGCATTTAACAAGGTATCATCAGATTATTTTCAAGTATTTTTATTAATTAAAATTTGAGGTTTAGTTATTTAATCGATTACCAAATTTTGAATTTCAATTCAATATTTTCTATAGTAAATACAGTAAACATAATTATTTTGTAAAAAGATTTTGTGCAAGGATTTAAATGATTGTTAGTTACAAAGTTCATTATAAAATCAATTGTTGCTATTGGTTGAGGTTAACATACCCTTTTTGCATAGCTTTAATACACTATGCGTAAGGGGAATACGGAATCGAAAACAAAAAGAAATCGATTCTGTCATTTTGTTGATTGATTATTCTAAATTTTGCTTATTTTACAATGTAAAAGTATCCGAAAAAATGTATTTTCGGAATTTTATGGATTTTTTGGATTTTTGATTTTTTTGATTTTTTGGGATTTTTTGGGATTTTTTGGGATTTTTTGGGATTTTTTCGAAAAAATCCGAGGGTGTACGAGGATTTTTTCGAGTTGACCCGTAGGGATTAATTTACCGTAGGGATTAATTTCCCGTAGGGATTCTGTTTCACGTAGGGATTTTGTACAACTTGGGCATACGTGAGGAAAGTTGCAATTGCTTACCAATAGATGGCGCTAGTTCTCACCAATAGATGGCGATAGGATATCTAACCAATATAGATGGCGTTAGGATTTTATATTTGTTGGTCTAAACTGTTTGAACTGCGCGCCTCTGTAGAGCTTAAGCACACGTGAGGAAAGTGTAGATGGCGTTGCAGAAAGGAAGACAACGGAGAAAGCGGAACTGTGGAACTAACTATTGTACTACTAATAAGCTGAGACGTTATAACTGCTTTATACGTTTTTGATCCCAATTTTCCAAGGTTTACATAACTTTAATGGGGTTTTCTTTTATAGGAGTATGAGTTTACTCCAAGAGAGGCGTATTTGAATATCTTTTTCGATATTGATTCAAGATCTATAATCAATATAAATAAATGAATATTTAAAGAAAATTGAGCTTTAGATAAAGGTGCGGCGTGGGGCGTCGGGGCGAAGCCCCGCAGCACCAAAGTCGCAGAGTTAGTACTATTAGCTACATATATATTAACTAAAACTTAGAGACATTATTTAATCGCCGAGCTAATATTAGCTTAGCTTCTATATATTACTTAAAATTTCTGGTATTAATTAATTAATATTTTTTTGCATTCCTACGGGAACCTTGCAACCCGCCAGGGATGCCAGCATTCAGAGTAGACTACGATGAAGAATATATTACCCAGAAAAGATTATGCGTAAGTAAATTGTTAAAATAGTTATTTCATTTGATATAATTTTTTTCTTTGTTTCAGACATAAATTTGAATGCTCGTGAAGTCTTTTTGAAAGTGAAACGCATTTACCGTCCAGCCGACACCCATTTAGGGCGCGATGCATGTTTTCGTTCTGACTGGAATGTGGTCTACTGGTCGGATGAGATACATAAACTGAAGTTAAACAAGGTGGTAGGGGAGAACGGAGTCAACATGGACACGGGTCATATTGGACAAAGACCATAAGTGCTACATGTTATGGGAAAAATTTTTTTTTTTATTTTTGTATATACTAGAACGTTTAACGTTCTAGAAAAAATATTCATTAAAATCGAACCATTATTGCTCTTGTTATCGCATAATTAAAAAAATGGCCCTGTTTGATGTAATATTTCTCCCTATTACTCTAAGTATTTTTAAAGTGAAAAACACTACGAATGAATAAAGTAATGATAGGTGAAATAGCCAATTCATTTCTTAAGTGATTGATACAAAAATTAAATGTTAGTGCCTTTTCAGTATTAAGTTATGAACGAAATACTAAATAGCACCGAGTTGTGTCATTTTGGACACCTAGTTTTGGGGTGTAATTGGACCACGCTAACTATAGCAACGAGGGGAGCTTGCCGCCTTAGGGCATAATTTACAGGCAAATGTCAAATTTTCACCCCTCTTTTCTAAAACACTCGTAACTCTTCATTGTTTTACACAAACGTGTCATTATCAGTGTGCATGAATAAAGAAAGGGCACCCGTACGAAAATTTTAGCTAGTTTTTAGCTTATTTGCAGCTATCGATTTAGGTGGGAAAAGCTAGCTGCTTCCAGGATGAAATTTTGAAAATGCAGCCTGGAATTTCAGGGTTAAATTAAACTTATCGGGCTAAGCTAGCGTAGCTAGGTAATTCCAACCTATTTTTTATGTAAAACCAAACAGCAAAAGCGCGCGCGCGCCAACTCATAGCTTTCTATTATAGCTAGCATATTTCAACTTATGACTTCTATTATATTGGGTCCCCCATCCGAATGCTAATGATGTTCAAGGGCGCTGAGTTTCTCTCCTGTTGGTCTCCGGTGATCCTGTTCGGCCATACTTAGTTACTATATTTTTACAAATATCAATGACTATACATTGCTTAAATATAAACTAATTCCACGATACGCATTATTGATTTATTGTTTTCTGCGGCAGAGTAATCGAAAAGGTGCTGGCATAGGACGATACATATTTTTATATATTCTTAAATTTATGAATACAGTAAAATATACACTAAATTAATATATTTTCTGTTCATTTCTATTAATAATAACAATAATTTGTTTGTAAATTATTATTATTTTTACGCATAGCTGATTTTCATTTAACTTAAATCAGTTTAAATAATTTATTAAGTCGAACGACTAGCTTGAAATAGCTTAACGTACATAGGCTGGCCGTCACTAGCTATCCATGGTTAAATTACAGCTGAACGCAATTAGAAAAATTTTATAAGTCATCGAAAGATTAGCTTGAAATAGCTTAACATACATAGGCTGGCCGTTACTAGCTATCCATGGTTAAGTTACAGCTGAACGCAATTATAGATAAATTTTATAAGTTGAACGACTAGCTTGAAATAGCTTTGCGTACATAGGCTGGCCGTTACTAGCTATCCAAGGTTAAATTACTGCTGAACACAAGCAGTCTAGTATCAACAGGTTTTAGCTAGCTGGTAGAAACTAGGCTGCTCCTGTTCAGCAGTTCTTTAACTTGCAGTTAGATAATTATAACCAGCCTTTGTACGTAAAGCTATTTTTTAGCTAGGCTCGGCTAAACGTTTAGAGACTAGCTAAAATTTTCGTACGGGCAGATGAACATTCTAAAAAATTTTTTAATTTTTTCCGTTTATTATTTTACGTTTTATCATGATTGTCCAGTTTCAGACAGAGCCTGTCCAATTTTGACCCGTCTTTTTCAAAAAGGCCCAAAAAATTTGACTTTTTAAAATCGTCACAACTACTCTATTTTTAAAGGGAAAAATGTATAAAAAATATGGGAAGTAAACAAATAGACATTTAACGAAACACACGAAAAAAAATTAGGAAAAAGTGAAAACGACAAGAAATATTGCAAAAAGGAAAAATTTTGTCCACGTTGACTCCGTTCTCCCCTAGTCAAGTGTGTCCTTGTCTGCAGCGCTGCCATTGATGAACCCATCGAAGAATTTGTCCGGAATGGACCTAATCGCATGTATCCAATAAGGCCTACAACCCGGCAGAGCGGGAATTTGAACCGCCACCAGTGGAAGCCGAACGAATCGGTTCCAATTCCAAAGGAAAAGGTGGAAAATCACTCAAAAGTGCAAAACCTACTCAGCCGAGTTATCCAACATATCCCAAAATGGAGCCGCTCAAGACTATGAACATTTTCGCCGGTTGCGGCGGCTTGTCGGAAGGCCTACACCAGTCGGGAGTGGCCAAGACCTACTGATCTATAGAGTGTGAGCCTACGGCAGCTCAAGCTTCCCGACTTAACAATCCTGATGCTGCCGTCTTCACCGACGATTGTAATACAATCCTCAAAATGGGTATAGAAGGTCAATTGGAACGAAAAGGACAAGCACTACAACCGTCAAAAGATGGCGTAGAAGTCCTATGTGGAGGACCACTTTGCCAAGGCTTCAACGGCATGAATCGATTCAATTCTCGCCAATATTCATCATCCCGTAACTCCTTGATTGTTACTTATTTGAGTTGTTGCGACTATTACCGTCCACGTTTCTTCATTCTGGAGAATGTCCGTAACTTTATTTCATTCAAGCGGAACATGGTGTTGAAACTAACGATGCGTTGCTTAGTTCGAATGGGCTATCAGTGCACTTTTGGAGTCCTACAAGCCGGCAATTACGGAGTTTCGCAGACTAGACGACCAGATTTTATTTTGGCAGCTGCACCTGGTGAAAAGCTTTCATTGCATCTTGAGCCGACACACTTTTTCAGCCGTAGAGGGTGCAAACTATCAGTAGCTGTGGGCCACGCTAAGTTTTACTTCAATTGCCGAGGGCTGCTATCCGCTCCATATCGCACCGTCACTATTCGTGACCCCATGTCTGATCTACCTGATATCTCCAATGAGACGAAACAGGAAGCAATATCGTACGAAGGAGATCCACAATCCAACTTCCAGCAATGGATGCGTGGTTCAGATTCGGAACCATCCAGCATTCTTTGAGATCACAAATTGTAAAGACATGGCGCCATTAGTCGAAGCACGTATCGCTTTTATTCCATCGAAACCTACTCGGATTGGCGTGATTTACCCAACACAGAAATCCGTCTAAAGAATGGTGTTATGACGGTGAAACTCCGTTACACTCACGAAGACAAAAACAGACGATCTTTAAACGGCGCCATGAGAGGAGTTTGTTCTTGGGCTGAAACGCGACAACGTGTGTTGCATCCGGAACAGCACCGCGTAGTCAGTGTACGTGAGTGTACTCGCTCGCAAGGTTACCCTGATTCCTACCACGTCTTCGGCAACATTACTGACAAACATCGACAGGTTAATACCGGAAATAGATTTTCACCCGTGATAAAGGTAGAACAATAAATAACTTCATTATTATTTTGTTGCCTTTTCCAGGTAGGAAATGCCGTCCCACCTCCACTAGCTCGAGCCATTGGCCTGGAAATCCGGAAATGTGTTTGTTTATGAATGTGACTGCAAAAAGAAGAAGACGAAACCCCCATCGTTCGGTGTTGAATAAGTTTTCATTATTTAATTATTTTCTTTATTGCACCTTTTACGCGATTTATCTAAAAAGTTGTCCTAAATACAATTTCCGCCAAAGACCAGCCGCTGCATCTTTAAACACGCACTTTACTTATGAATGGTTAGTCGTAATAAATCGTGATAAAGGAGGTAAAAAATTTAATTAATTAATTGAAGTGTTGAAGGCGACCACTAGATGACTGTGGGTCGGAAAAAAAAGAAAGTTTAATTAATTAAAAATTGAAGGCGACCACAAGATGGTTGTGGGTCGACAAAAAAAGAAAGAGGGTCGATTTTTCCAACCGTTCAAATAAAAACGAACACAAATTGAACAGAAACCCTAAAAAAGGACAAAAAAAGGAAACGATCAACCTATCGGGAAACTCGCGCGCGCAGCAAGGGATCACAGTTTCGAATTTCTTTACAAGTTCGTCTTCGTTTTGTTTTTCAGAAATAAATTTTATTTTCTCAGGCATTTCAAGTTTTTCAATACAATTTATATTGGAAATTTTTAAACGAGAAAGACAGTCAGCGTTTTGATGAATTCTTCCCGGTCGGTATTTAATTTCATACGGGACTCCCGCCAGTGCGATTGCCCAGCGGCCGAGGCGACCTTTCCCATCTTTTTGATTTTTCAACCATTGTAGGGCGGCATGGTCGGTGATGACCTCAAACGGCTTATCTTGCAAATAATGTTTAAAGTGTTCGATAGCGTACACAATGGCCAGTGCTTCTTTTTCTGTCGTGTGATATCTTGTCTCAGCATCTTTTAATTGCCTGCTTGCATATGCAATGGGATGTTCTTTCCCGTTTTGTATCTGCGAAAGGACCGCCCCTATCCCATAGTCGCAGGCATCCGTGAATAGTAAGAATTTTTCATCAAAGTTGGGATAGGCAAGTATAGGGGGCGTTATTAATCGATTTCTTAGATCTTCAAATGCTTTTTGGTCTGCTTCTGTCCAAATAAATTTCTTCTTTGCCAAATCTTTATGTGTCTTTAATGTTAATGGTTTTGCAATTGAACCAAAATTCGGGACAAATCTTCTATAATAACCAATTAAACCCAAAAACGAGCGTACTTCATCAGCAGAGGTTGGCACTTTATAATTCACAATCTTTTCAATTTTGGCGGGGTCGGGATGGATGCCCTCTGGTGTTATAACGTGACCCAAGTAGTTGACTGATTTTTGCATGAACTGACATTTCTCTAATTTGAGCTTAAGTTTGGCTTGTCTAATTAATTCAAACACTTCTCGGATATCCTTTTCGTGATCTTCTAGCGTGTCGGAAAAAATTATTACGTCATCCAAATATACTAATGCTTTTGTTCCTAAGACGTCTCTCAAGACATAATTCATTAGTCGCTGAAATGTCGGAGGGCCATTACATACGCCAAATGGCATTCTAGTGAAATGATAAAGATTATTTTCTACTACGAAGGCTGTCTTTTCTTTTGCGTCATCATCTAATTCTATTTGATAATATCCTGAAGCTAAATCTAGAGTGGTGAAAAATTGTTTTCCATGTAACTTATCCAATGTTTCATCGATACGTGGCATTGGGAATGAATCTTTTTTCGTGATACTATTTAATTTCCTGTAATCGATACATATTCTTAATTCGCCGTTTTTCTTTTCTACTAAAACTACCGGTGCGGCCCAGGCGGATGTCGATTCAATTATTATACCTGCTTTTTTTAATTCCATGAGCTGCCGCTGCAGCGCTATTGCATGTCTTCGTGGGTGTCGATAGGGGCGCTGTCTAATGGGACCTCTTCCTTGTGTATCTATTGAATGCTTAACTAAATCCGTGCATCCTAGTTGAGAATTTTTCTTGGCAAACAAATTATTATAATCCTGAATTATTTTTGAAACTATTTTCCTATATTGTGGAGCGACCTCGCTGAGCGTAGTTGTAAGATCAAGTTTTTCTTCCTTTGTATTTTCATCTCCCGTACTACTGCATGTGATTTGTCCAACCACATTGCAGGCGACCTCTATGGTGCCTAATTTAAATGTCCTTGGTAAACATATATCCTGATGAGACTGATTCTCGATAATAATTTTATATTTTCCATTGTCTGATACTTCTCCTAAAAAATGCTGAATTCTAATGCCATCTGGTAGTTTTTCCGAAGGGGTGAACATAAATGTAGCTAACGGGGAGACATACGGGAACTAACCATTAGTTCTCGCTTCCACCACCACCGCAGTTCGGCGACATATAACATGTCGCTTATGCAAAATGATGGATATGTCTGGTGCCCGGAAATGTGCTTGGCCAAGCGTTTCTTTAGCTAAATAAATACTGTTTGTCTCTCCGTCTATTGTGAAACCATGTTTACGAATTGCGTCCCATCCTAAAATGCATTCTTCTGATATCCCGTCTGTAATAATAAATTCTTGCATCAACGTTGACTTCCCATACCGAATAGGCAAAGTCACTTTTCCCAGTGTATTTAATTTCTTATTGTGAACGTCATAACCCTACTGAAAATATACTGTATTTAACCATAGTTTACTATGCTAAAATGAATATAGTAAACTATAGTGAATTCGGACAGTTTACTATAGTTATGAGTATAGTTCCTTACAGTCGAACTATGCTTGATTATAGTAATTTTTAAATTGTCACTGGATGCCGTAATTTTGCCAATTATTGTATAATTTGACCAAAAAAAAAATTATACGAACCCATGCTCTTCTAAAATAGGTAAACCATTACAAAAATTAGTTAATTGTCATCATAACCACCGAAAAAAATCCATCACCGCTGAGCTTTGAACACCAGACCTTTGTATTGTTAGTCCCTCGCCTTAACCACTAGACCACATGTTCGATGAATTGTTTGGAAATATTATACAACAATATAGAAGATACAGACTAACTTTTCCAAGAGACTTAAACATTTTTTAGTATTCACTTCTTTTAGTCCATTACTTTGTAATGGCAGCCACACACCTTAACAGCTAGACCACTTTCTTATACTTTAGCTTGAAATATCATACAACAAGTTAGACGATATAGATTATAGACTAATTTTTCCAAGGGACTTTGAATATTTTTATTTTTCACTGGACATTATAACTGTTTTGCATTTCATTAATCCGTGTGTGAACCATAAGTTGACAATATGCCATTGTAAAACACTGTTACGGTGAATAATATGAAATCAAAATTTTGGATTATTTCATCGTTTACTAAGCCAAACTAATTTCTCTTTCAACGGAATGGGCAATACATAATGAACTATTAGTGAATATAGTAGGTTGCATTCAAAGGAATTCACATACAAATGTAGATTTACTTTGAAACGTTAGTATCATATTTAACTATGGTAAACTATAGTTTACTGTAGTAGTTGACTACTATAATCAACTACAGTTCATCAAAACGATAGTTTACTACTGTTAACCATAATCAACTATAGTCGCAAACTATAGTTAACTTTTGAACGTATTGTTCATTACCCTTCACTATAGTTTATCATACGTAGCTATAATTTACTATAATAGTTTTTCAGTAGGGAAAGATCAAAGTCGAGCTTACTGCAGGTATCTCGGCTTTGCAATGGGAATCTTTTAAATAATTTCTTATGAATTATACTTCGAGCGGCACCTGTGTCGAAAAGAGCTTGAAAAGGGGTCTGATAGCTTGATAATGGAATGCGAGGGGTCGATTCATTTGTTTGAGTTGTTAGTCTAGCAATTTGTCGGGTTTTACTATGAGGCTCCCTATCAACTGACCCGAAGCCGCAGTTGATATTTATTGGTTTCCCTGTGGCTGTTGCTGCACTGGGCCTGGCATATTTGAAAAATTTGGCGCAGTTTTCTTAGGGCATTGGAAAGATTTATGGCCAATTTCTCGGCATGAATAACAGACTGGGGGTCGTGCGCCATCTAGTGTATCTCGTTGCATTTTTCGGCATTCCTCTTTAACATGCCCACGGAAACCACAGTAGTCGCAGAATTTTTGTGGGGGGTGTTGCTGGTATTGGGGGTGAAAGTACTGAGGGGGCGGAGCTCGTGGTGTGTAGTGTTGACCTGCCGCCCTATTGCCAAAGGACTGGTTCTGTCTATACTGTGGCCGCTGCGTATAACTCGTGCTTTGTGGGGTGTGTTGTTGGGGGTGGAAAGAAACTGCCTTTTGTGTGTGGTGCTGGCTCTGAGAGGTGGGAGGTTTCTCCTCTCGACGTAAAAGAGTTTCAACTGCTTCTGTTAGTTTAGCAAGGTGGGCGGTGACATTGTTGCTATCTGAGCTACTGGCTAGCTGTCGATTGTCAAGTCGAAACCCTGAGGCAATTGCGTTGACTGTTTCATTCTGTTTTTCTATCAGCTGTTTCATCTCTTGCATAGTGTGCGACTCACTTGTTTGATTGATGGCGTTTACAAACTCCTGTTTTTCCCTGGTGTTTTCTACAGCTTCCATTCGAGCTAAATATTTCCTTGTTGCCGCTACTAATTCATCGAATGTGTCATAGTCTTTGTATTTAACTTTAAACTGTAATTTTTCATCGAGCCCCTCAATAAATTTTTGTTTCAGAATAACTTTAAAAGAGTTTTCAGCATGTGAGTCTGGATAAGCATGCTTAAAGATTTCCTGTAGCCGAATTGCATAATCATAAATTTTCTCGCCTGGCTTCCGATGTGCTTTCGTAAATTTTTTCACGTATTTCTCGACTGTTTCATCTCCGTGAAAATGGTCTAAAAGTTTTTCTCTTATTGTATCGTACTCATTGGGATTATTATCAATGATATATTTAAAAACTTTGTGTGCTTTATCGGTCAACTTCCCACGTAATTCTAATATTACATTATCCTCTTTGAAATTAGATCGTGCAATAATAGACTCAAAAGATTCTAGCCAGGAGTCAAAACGTAAAAGGGGATTCCCTGTAAAAGACGGCAAAGCTTGCAAGCTAGATCGTATGTGAATATCGTTTTGAAAATCAGCGAGCGCTGGATAGTGAGCGGATTGTGAATTATTATTGGTAGCCATTGTTACCGCTGGAGAGCTAGTCGTGGGTGTTACTGATTTAAGTTTAGTCGTTGAATGCAAAGGGAGAGTCTGCTGTGAGGTGCCTCGGGGTCTTGTCGTCTGTAATGGGGTTGGGTACAACTGATAACCGATAGAGCTGCTAGCGCCAACTGGCGGGCGGGGTTGGAATGAAACCGATCTTCCTGTGTTTGACCGTCTGGGCTGTGTCTGCGCGGCAGCCTGTGGCGCTCCGATCGATGGCCCGATGGTTGAGAGGGTGAGCCGGGGGGTGGCCGTATGGATGGTGGTTGTGATAGGTGGGAGAGTCGATGACCCGCTGGTCGAGGGGGGAGGCTGGGGGGTGACCGTGTGGGTGGTGGTGGTGATAGGTGGGAGAGTCGATGACCCGCTGGTTGAGGGGGGAGGCTGGGGGGTGACCGTGTGGGTGGTGGTGGTAGGAGGGAGAGAACGTATCGAAGGCCCAGTTGTGCTGTGTGCAGTCGGTCCAATTGTTTTGTCCTTCCGTGTGGTATGAGCGGCCAACGGAGGACCGGGAAATCGTTTAATTTGGAAAGTAGGTTTTGTAGTTCCGGCGCCTGGCTGTGAATGGGCTTGATTTCGTATAGACAATTGAGAAATTTCGTCAGAGTCTGGATATTCGCTAGGAATATTTTCTGAAAGAGATATAGCTGATCGTGAAGGAAGTCGGTGACGTTGTCGATTTGAATGGTTAAATGTTCCTGATACTCCCCGTTCTCGTCCCTGTCTAAAATATCTCTTCGCGGTTGAAAACCCAGGAATAATTCGCCTTCTCTCGGAACGTACTCTAGAAGATCTTGCAAGCTTAGATATTGTCCCAGGATTGTCGTCAAGAATTATCTCCCAAAGTCCTCGAATATTCCCCTCAGTTCCGGGATGAAAGATTTGCTCTTCTTTGATATCCTGGGCTCCGTTTGAGTCGCTTGGATTCTCACAAGTTCCAGCAGGCTCTGTATCGAGTACAGGGCTCGTGTTATGTCGACTGGTTTCGGTTTGTCGGTCGTCTGCTGAATGCAGCAAAAAAGTTTGTGTAGCTGTTTCCATACACGCAGCTCCGTCGATTGTAGATCGTGGCGTCTCTCTTTGAATGTCCTCAACGAGAGGATGAGAAACGGAAGTTGGCTGGTCAGTGGTGGAAAGAGAGAACTCGGTGATTCCTTCACGTCGAGATATAAGCGGAGAATCTGCTCGTCGACCGGATTTCCCATCCGTTGAGCGCTTCTCGAGATACTGAGCAAACGTAGTCGTGAGTCGACCAACTGGTGTTGCGTTAAACGTGCGTGCTGGAGAAAGGCGGGAAGCCAAGCGCGAGAGAAACGAGGGGGGAGATGGTAATAAAGGTTGTCGGTCTTTCTGTCGCGCCCAAGATTTACGAGGCGGAGTTTTGTCTAATTTATCTACTGACTTATAAGCTGTGTTGGATCGTAATCTACTCAAAATATTGCTTTTAGTTTTATTATCGGCAGAGACGGATTCTATCGGAGAAAGGGGGGCGTTGGTAGCTTCGTCGCGGTTATAGGGGGTCGTAAAAAATTCAAGAAGGGGCTGTGAGGGTGTATGGTTTGGTACAGTGAGAGCAGATGCACGATATAATAGGAAAGGTACACTCTCGGCTATCCCCAAGACCGGCGGGTGTTCAGTAAAGGGTCCCAAGATTCCCCGCCAGGTTCGCTAGTATCGGAGGCCGATCGCCTCTCGGGGGTATAGTAAAAATTGGGGTTTTTCGTTCATAAAATAGAAAATTACCGATCAATGTGTCCAGAAATTGAATGAAATAAAACTTTATTTAATTTCCTATCCTAAGATACCAAATTCATCTTGTTTAGGCAATTTTTTTATTGTTAAATTTATGATTGAAAATCGCTATTTTTCGAAAATTGCGCCTTTCGCAACATTGCCTATTTCTCAATTTCACAGTTTTCTTCTCGAAAATCTGTGACTTTGTGGTAAAACGTGTTTTAAATTTCCGGCTGAGGTTTAATATGGTTAATTATGCAGTGTGTTCTTTTACAAGATTTTTTATCACTGGTAGAGAGAATGCAAACGTGATATTGTCAAAAAGGCAACGTTGCGAAAGGCGCAATTTTCGAAAAATTGCGATTTTCAATCATAAATTTAACAATGAAAAAATTGCCTAAACAAGATGAATTTGATATCTTAGGATAGGAAATTAAATAAAGTTTCATTTCATTCAATTTCTGGACACATTGATGCGTAATTTTCTATTTTATGAACGAAAAACCCCTATTTTTACTATACCCCCGAGAGGCGATCGGCCTCCGATACTAGCGAACCTGGTGGGGAATCTTGGGACCCTTTACTGAACACCCGCCGTTCCTTCCAACAGACTGGGATAGCGCGAGAGTGTACCTTTCCTATTATATCGTGGCAGATGTATCAATTACATTTTCAGTAGGCGAAGAAGAATGAAAAAATTGTGGTTCAAAAGCGGTGTCAAAAGCGGGATTCGCAAAAGAGTTGGTAGGTGTACGCGGGATTTTAGGCTTTGCTCCAAATACATCAGCATTCAGCATTGTGGGTGAGTTCAAAAATCGCTGCCACCACTATGTAAAGGTCCGCTCCATCCGGAAGCCGGACTTTACAATATAATAATAAATGGATAAAGAACTCGGAGGCTACCCACAACGCAGATGTATTCAGACTAAGACTAAATTAGGAAGTACATATATTGTTGACATACCGTTTCTGAATTTATCCAATAGAAGAATAAGAAGAGGAGAGAGAGATTGAACACACAGAGTAGTCACGGAACTTTCACTGAGAAGGCACGCTAGATTATAAGATGGAAAGGCACACGGAGAGGAAACACAAACTTTACTTGGCACAAACTGATAGAGGAGAAAACGGGAAAGAGAGAGAGAGAGAGAACAGTCGATAATGACGGCTAAAGACGAACTGATTTTACTTTCGTCGCTCATTTGCGACGAAAGCTTTCATGCAGCTGGACACATCTGTTCTAGCAACAAAGGCACATTAATTATTCTTAAGTACTCTGTGTAAATGGTACCCCCAAATGCGTTGACGTGTGAACTGGACACTTGTCAATAATATTCTGGGGTAGGCATAGCATTATGGGAAACTAGTCGTTAACTAAATTTACGGGTTGCTACTCTAGACTACTCTTATTCTAAATTACTGATATAATATTACTGGCGCCGGACGGCGTCAGTTGACACGCCTCGACGGCCGGAGAGGCGGGATTCGTTACAATATTGAAAACAGAGATGTTCAGAGGCCCTCATAACGAAGGCTCGCTGTTTATCAGCTCGGTAGGTCAGCACAATCCGGTCAAGAGCGTTACAATATCCGGCTGGATCAAGCAAGTTTTGAAGGAGGCGGGCATCGACATAAACATGTTCTCGGCCCACTCAACACGGGGGGCGCAGCTTCGAAGGCAGTCGCAGCTGGTATCTCAGTCGATACGGTCTTGCGTGCGGGCCACTGGGCTTCCGCGTCCACCTTCAGAAAGTTTTATCATCGTGAAGTACCGGCGGACCCGTCTCTGTGCGAAGTCGTTCTTCAGCCGGATGGAATCAGCAGCAGTAACGGGTATTTAATTTGCTCCTGTTCTTATCAGTTCACGTGCGTTTATTTATACGCTTGTACCCGGGAGAACTGCGTCTGGTTAATTGATACGGATGTAAGATCCGGGGTGGTCGTAAGTTTGTGTGGGTATTTATTTATTTATTCCTTTCTTTAGTTGCTTTAAAGATCACAGTTCAAATCGATTAGTAAATCGATATGTACAATTTACAATTGTCCCAGTCTTCGCCAGGACAATTAGGATTGTACGAGATTATACGATTCGATTTGAACTGTAAAAATCCCTCCCATTCCCACCACTTACAGTTCAAATAATCTATCGTTCGTGAGTTCCGTCTTGGTTAAATCCGAGTTAGCATCATAATGGTTTTCTCCCTTTTTCAATTAGATCATCCGGTAACAACAACGCTTTTTGCTAACTGTGGTAACGCAATTGATATGATTAGACTCATTGTAAACCTATTTAAAAACTTTTTTTATAACAATTTGTATCCATTTTGGAGCTGAAAACTAAAGATAGTATTACTATAGTAATACTATCTTTAAGTTAAAGATAGTATTACTATAGTAATACTATCTTTAGTTTCCCTCTATAGAGGGAATAACTTTTATAATTTTATTCAATGATTACCGAGATAGAAATATTGAAAGCAAGCAGACAACAATTTGAACGCCACCTATACTATACACAGTATCTGTAAGCAATTTTATCGACTTAATTTAACACTTATATCGATATATTTGCATAAGGCTTAACATAAATAAAATAAGTGTGGGCGAAAAGCGCCATTTTTTTATTTTTATGTCATTTACGACGAAAAGACATAAAATTTTTATGTCAGAGTAACATAAAAAAACGCCAGTCTGAACGGGCCTTTAAACACGGGACTCGGAAAAAAGGGCAGTAAAATTCATATTTTTGGTTTATTTTAACTGTTTTATAATAGATTTTGATAAAAATAAGTTTGAGTATAGATTAAGTTTAAAGAAACAAAGCTCATGTTCTAAAATTGCAATTTTATTAATATTAATACCTTTTTAAATACATGAAAAACTACGAAAAAATTAAAATTAAGTTTTTTAAAATAATAACTTTCCCGTGAAAATTTTTGGGAAGGCTTTTAACAGCAGCTTCTCCAAACAATTCTATATATTATTTTTTTTTTAAAGTCAGTTTACGAGGAGTTCACGCGAAAAGCCCATTTTTCCCTATCTTCCTGCCACTATGTTGGCGCTGATCAGAAGCTCTAATACATTGATACTTAAGAGTTAAGACCATTTCTCACTATCGATCCGAGAAAAATTCCGAGATGAAAGATTAACAGGCAATCGTGATACCAGGGTTTTATGGCTCGGATTTTACATTAATATTTTCTACTTAATTACATTTGTGTTGCCTGCATACCTGGATACTTGGATAGATAACTTGTTTCTAATTTGCTGAAGGAATTCCATTTTACTTGATATCTTGAATGTAGGATTCTCGGATTTTATCACTGGTTCGTAAAAAAAAATGAAAAATTCACCAGGAAAACACAGTCAGTTTCTTGAAGGAGAAGAAGAAAACAGCCATGAAAGTGTCTTGATTCATGTGGTTCCTGAAAACAAATGCAAGCAATTTTTATGACCTTTTCTTTCATCAATTAACTTTCAAATTTAAGCATTTATTTATGTATTTATTATTCATTTATTTCAGCAAGATGGAACCATATAGAAGACCTAGATTCATTTTTTTCTCGTGTTTATTTTTATCATCAGCAACATGGTTTTGTCTGTATGATGTTACAGGAGTTCTTTGAACTTCTACAGTTTGCATTCATCGTTGGGTTTTCTACATTTCTGCTGCAATGTGTGAACTATAAAATTTTATTCAGGTAATAACTACAATTCTTGTCAGTTAAATTTAATTTTAAAAATGATTTCTGTGAAAGATGAAACACTATTGAATAATTGATCAATTTTATATGATATAATTTTGTAAAAACTTGTAGGAAATGAATCCTTTTGAATTGGGTACAAAATTTACAAAATAAATGTTAAAGTGTTTTGGGGAATAAATGAAATGTAATAAAATATTTCTTATTCTTACACAGTAACCATGCATCTGTAAAGGAAGTCTTAGTAGAATCTCAATGTTCTGTGTTGCTTTTTATAATCTGTTTTTTTTTCTCTCATAATAAATTGCTTATTATATCATTACATTGGAACTCCCTAGGGATGAATTCACAGGGAACATCACTTCCAAAATAACTGTGAGTTCCCATTGTTATAGATAATTTAAGCATTTTTAAGGGTAATTTTTTCTTTAGTTATCAGATGTGATTGAAAGCCCCGGGGAATGTGTCTATTCTTTCAGTCTAACAATGTGGATTTGTCTTTGTGTTGCTTTGTTCTTCTGGATTTTAAGACTTATTAGTGTTATCTACCACTTTTTTCAATATTCCGAAATCCGTTGTTTTTATCAATCAGCTCTACAAATTGGTACTTATATGAGTTATAATAATGTTTCACTTAAAATATAATTTAGAATTCCATGATTTCAGGTGACAAAGACCTTGAAAACTTAACATGGCATGAAGTTCAACAAAGAGTAAGAAAAGCGCAGCAGGAATATCAGATGTGTATTCATAAAGCCGAGCTAACGGAACTTGATATCTACCATCGAATATTAAGGTAAAAAGCTCATTGAATAAATATATGGAATCATTAAACAATCATAGTGATTTTTTTTTACATTAAAATATTATATGTTTGTGGCTAATTTTATTGCTGGTTTTTTATCATTTAATATCAGTATTATTTTCACAATTTCAGATTTAAGAACTACTTTGTTGCTATGATCAACAAGTCCATTCTCCCATTGAAATTTAAAGCACCTCTTTTAGGAGAAACACTTTTTCTTACTCGAGGATTGAAGTATAATATAGAATTCCTTCTATTCTGGGGGCCTTGGGCTCCTTTTGACAACAGGTGGCATTTACGTGATGAATATAAAATTGCCAATCAGCGAAGACAATTGGCTAAAGATTTATCAAAAGTAATTGGATACATCGGTAATAGTTTATTGCTTTATTTGGGAAATTCATGCCAATAATGTTGTTACTAAATGCACATTTAAAAAAATGTAAACAGGTATCCTAAATTTTCTGTTCGCCCCATTGGTATTGCTGTGGCAATTGCTTTATGCTTTCTTCAACTATGCAGAAATTGTGAAAAGAGAGCCTGGAAGCCTTGGAACTCGAAGGTGGTCGCTTTACGGAAGATTATATTTGCGACATTTCAATGAACTAGATCACGAACTTCAAGTAAGATTTTCTTGCAAAAATTTTGCAAGTTGTATTTTAAATGAACTTGTACGTAGGCCCGTCTTAGTAGAGCTTATCGACCGGCTACTCATTACCTTTCCGGGTTTTCTTCTAACATGGTAGCTATCTTTGCCCGGAATTTCGCTTTCCTGGCAGGTGCTATTTTGGCAGTTTTAGTTTTATTGACTGTTTATGATGAAGACGTTATTACGGTAGAACATGTGCTCACCTTAATGACAGTTCTTGGTGCCATTGTTGCGGGTAAGTTGCATCCAATTTCTTTGTTAATTTTTTCACATTGTCAAGTATATTCATAGAGGAAGTATTTATCATAAGTTAATTAATTATTAAGTTAATCTGTTTTAAGAAGTTAAAAAGAGCAAAAACTACCTAGTAAACCCTTTCTATTAAAACAGGGTGCCGTGTTTTGATTCCCGAAGAAAACATTGTGTGGTGTCCTGAAAATCTTATGGAGACTATTTTAACCCAGGTTCACTACTTACCCGCTGAATGGAAAGATAAAGCCCATACGCACGAGGTAAAAGTTTGGTTATTTAATTGTTATAAATAGATTCTTAAGCCAATTAATGTGGTTGGAAACTGAAGGTACGCTTAGGTTTGGCGAGGCTATTTCAATACAAAGCTGTGTATCTTCTTGAGGAGCTCATATCTCCCATAATTACGCCATTCCTTTTGTATTTTGTGCTTCGACCTAAAGCACAGGAGATTGTGGACTTTCTGCGACAATTTACAGTAGAGGTTATTGGTGTCGGAGATGTTTGTTCATTTGCTCAATTGGATCTACACAAGCATGGGCAGGCTAAATGGCATGCTTGTGTTAGTCAGACATCTGATGAAACAAGAAACTCCTTCCAAGAATCACTGCCAGTTGAAAATGATTTAGAAGTCAGTTTTAGTTAAAAACTGTTATTATTTCATTCCACATGATAAATTTTTATTAGGCGGAAGACGGGAAAATTGAACTATCTCTTATTCATTTCGCCCTGACTAACCCTGAATGGCGTCCCCCTGAAGCTGCCGAAGAGTTTTTAACTGCAATTAAAAGTTTAATCCAAAACGAGCTTATTGGAAATCCTTTAATTCAGCGTAGCATGTTGTCGCAAGGTATGTTTTTTCATATCTTAAGAAGAGAAAATTTTGTGATTTGTGATAATGTATGTAATAATTAATTTAGGTAGAGGGATTCCTTCAATCATACATAGCTTAGCGAGGTCTTACAGCCTAGTTCCTAATACAAATGAAATTATGCGATCCAGAAATTATTCATTAATTGGACGTGGAATTGCCAAACGTGAAGGTCCGTTAGGTCCTCATGTTCTCATTGAAAACAGTTCTGTTATTGGAGGGTATGGATTTTCATATATCGTAGCTGAAGAGTAGAAGCTGCTTAATTTTAATTCCCTAATAATGACAATTAATATGTAATAAAGTTTTGTATATATACAGTTTGGGTGTAAATGATGCTTCAGATTCGGGATTGGAAGGATTAGCTGTTTCAGAACCGGTTGCTGCGTATATGACTTTTTCTACTTTATTGCTCCGAGATTTACAGAATCAACACAAACGAAATCATCAAGTCCGAAATGCACTTGCAGGAATGCCTGGAATACGAGAATCACCAGATGAAGATGTCCATACTGACCCTGTGGAAGTTGCTTCAGCAGTTCTTGCTGCTGCAGTAACAAGTCTTTCTTCTCGCAGTCGTTCGATGAATTTGAAATGAATGTGCATTATGCTTTGTTCGTTTACATACAATTTTCTTGATTTCAGCTTCGGATTTTCGTAAACTTAACTCAGCTAAAAAAAATAGCCACTTGTTAAATTGCGATAAGAAAACAATTTTTTTTAAACAGTACATCTCGATGAGGAACAGTAACGTTTGCAACATGCTCGCAGACCACTCGTCGATCCTTAGCGACATCTGCGACCAACCTGAACGTTTGTACAGTATCCTGCAAAAAAATCCGAACGCGATAGTTTATTTGAAAAATAAACTATCGCGTTCGGACTAGAGTCACGAAGTAAGATTCGTCTGCTTTCCCCTGCTCTCGGTAATGAGTGTTGTCCTGTGGAGAATTGTTGAAACCAACCTCGCACCTACTTCTCTTCCCCCGCCAAAACAAGTTACCACAGTCAGCGCAACACAATCGTCAAAGAAACAAATTTCCAAAAGCAAACGAAAGTCATTCAACGCGATACCTTGCAGTCAGTAACAATAATCAAAAGAGCCTTAATGTAAGCAAAAGCAACAACATGATGGAATAAGATTTGACATCCGGATCGTCACCCATCAGTCTCATCAAACAATACATAAACTCTAGGCCCACAACACGATCGTATAATAATGCTCAAGAAAAACTTATTCATCGGCCTCTTCTTTGCACCGATCCTTCCTTCTCCTCCGTTGCTTTCCTACTATTTCCTCTCTCCATCGACGCTGTCTGCAGCCTCTCTTCTCCGTCGCTCTCCACTCTCCTCTATCGCCCTCCTCTCTTCTCCATCGCTCTCTCCACAGCCGCTTATCTCAACGTCAACTTCCTCTCTCCTCCGTCGCTCTCCTCTCTCACTGCCACTCTTCGTCACCATTCTCTTTCCCCTGTTCTTCTCCGTCTCTCTCCTACTCCGTCTAGCGGTCCATCGTTCTCCTTCTCCGTCTTTCTCCTACTCCGTCGTTCTTATCCTTTGCGCCCTCTCTGTCGGTCTTCTCCTCCGTTGCTCTTTCCTTCAGCCATCTCCTCCACCGCTCTCTCTCTGTTGCGCATTCCTCCATCGCTTTCTTACGTCGCTCTCTCTCCTCCGGTCATATCCCCCGTCGTTCTCTCTCCACCGTTAGTCTCCTCCGTCGCTCACTCTCCGTCGTTTTTCTCCGCCGCTCACTCTCCGTCGTTTTTCTCCGCCGTCTTCAACGCGATCCCACGCGCCTCGACACTTTCTACCTCACTGACTTCAACGCAATTCCACGCGCCGCGACACGAACAAATCGACCACCACTCGCAGCGTCTAACTCACTGTCAGGAGTGTCAGCGTCGAATATTTCAACATATTTGAAATATTCGACATCAGATGAAGGCCCAAACTTGCTAAAATTTAAAGATTTCGACATAATTTTTGGATTATGTATTCTCAAGATGAACTTCAGCTAAGATCTGGTCAGAAGTTGTTAAATAAACCAGAAAAAATCAAAACTTCTGGTCTCTAAGAAACTTAATATTCGGTAAAAAATGCAAATATTTGGTAGCTAAAAATGGCAAATTTCAACTTTTTTCTTGTTTTCTTTACTACTTCTGACCAGATCTTAGCAGAAGTTCATCTTGAGAATACGTAATCCAAAAATTATGTCGAAATCTTTAAATTTGAGCAAGTTTGGGCCTTCATCTGATGTCGAATATTTCAAATATCTGAATATTCTGAATATCTGGATATCTGACATTGGTGCCGAATATTCGGCCTAACCTTCCAATAACTGATTTTTTTCAAAATAATTGGACTAATTTATGGATGTTTCACTGCAGAAGTAGATGGAAGTCAATTATGGGCAGGTTTATTAGCAAAAAAATCAATTTAATAAGATAAAAAGCGATAGGAAACTAAAAATATTGACATATTAAAGCAAATATTATTTTTATTGTATCAGATATGGCAACACCACAAAAGTTGCAGTGTCATGATCATTGAGTTGACTGCTTAAATCTCTCTATTTCCTTGAAGTCTCAAAGGAAAAAAGTTGTATTTGACTACGAGACTAAGGCTACAAGTGAATACAAAAAATAAAGGTATTTTTTTGCCTTTTTTAAAATTTGGGTTTCTTTTTTTAGAATAAATTTCTAAAGATTACGAAAATGAGATTTTTACCGCAGCTCCCGGAAGTTACACGGCCTTCTTTAAACAGTGTGCATGTCGTATGGACCTTACTGACACAAACTTTGGCATAGAATCGGCAAGGGGCGTTAGGGGAGACTTTTAAAAATAGGCAATGAAGTTCTTGTTTTATTAATAACAAATAAATTAAAATGAACCAGGAGGTGCCGGTGTGGCGGCAGGTCCCTCTTCGAGTTTTTTTTTTTTTTTAGTTTATCGACGTTTTTTTCCTCATTGTAATAACTTTTTTTCTTTTCATGAGCTTTGTTACTGTCGATAATACTATTCTATAAAAAACCCTTACGGGAAAATTTTATGTTTACTACTTAAAAATGTCATGGAAATGAATGCATTCCGATGAACCATTTTCTCGGAATTAAAGAAAACACTGAAAGAAAATGCACAAAATTTCCGCGCCTCCGGTCAGTCTTAACATGGAACTTTATGCCGGATAGTGCCTCAGTAAATTTATAATAACTTAAAATCTATAGGTTAAATTTTTTCGATAAAGCCTATCTAAAAAATTCAATCAAATCCTAGCGTATTAGAATCAAGCTCTCATTTTTGGTGTTCGTAGGATATATTATTGGGGAATTTACACTTAATCTTTTATTCCGAGAAAAGACTCAAAACCGTTCATCGGAATGCATTCATATAATTTATACGAGTAAAAAATACTATTAAAAAAAATTTATTCTTAAAAAAAATGAGTATTTCAAACATTCTCCAAAAAATTTAAGTTTCATTTCATTCGAACATTTTTAAAGTAGTAAACATACGATTTATCCGTAAGGGTTTTTTTAAGGGGAATCAGAACAACGATAGGAACAAAGTTCATGAAAATAAAACAATTATTGAAATTAGATGGAGCTAATGCATGTCAAAGTCATAACTTGACTCCCTATAAGTAGAGTCTTGCCACCCTCCTCTCCTCCCCCCCTGAAAAATCGACCCAACCCCATCCACAAAAAATTCACTCTCTCTAGCCCCCACACCACACGCCAAAAACAAAGAAAATCCACCCCCTTCCCTAAATCTAAACCGCAAAAACGATAAAAGCGGTTTGATCGAAGGTGCTCACGATCCGCTGAACAGATCGGGATTATTTTCACATCAAATTGTTCGTCTCAACAAGTTTGATGAAGCCCACCCCAAACAGACAAGATCCAAGAAAGAATTTGGATGAAACCCGCAAATAGACCAAAAACCCGCCCAAAACCCACCCTAATAACACCCCACAGGACCCTCTTGTAAGCCAAGAGGGAATTAAGAGCTGAAATTTAAAATAAAATCATCTGATAACTTAGCAATCTATCGCTGTAAAGGACGTATCTTAATACTGTTGGAATTATACAACCAAACAAACCACCAGGTGGCAGCATACAACATCTAGGAGACGTCCTGGCCTATATAAAACTTCCTCTCTGCCTCCTCTTTCTCACTTTGCTGCTGGCACCACGCTGTACGGATCTCTCCCTCTTCCAACTGCTTGAACAAGTAGTCGGATCTCAATTGCTAAAAAAATAAATTCGGAGTCGGAGTTTCAAAACCCCACATCTTGATACCCTTTAACCTAAGGATGGTTTTGCCCTTGACGAGAACTTCTTTGTAGTTGCCTAGCTGGCCAAGGATAAGCTGTATCTTGTCTATGATTACCTATAAAACAAAAATTAATAGCTGCATTAAAGGTAAGCAGAATTCAAATTATTTACTCGCTTCTCTCCAAGTTCATTGCACATGACCATTTGTTGGTTTTCTGAAATACCGGGATAAGAACAGTCAACATACAGACCAAAAATGTCTGAAATGGAACAAAATAAAATATTAAAATAATATAACATACTGCACTGGAATTTGTCACTGGATTTAGGTACATACCGACGATAATAACTTCTTCACTGTGAGGATTCATTGTTTGGATCTCACTAAACGTTTTTAGCTGCCAATTCAACACACTGTCGCCAACAGCGTCACACTACATAAATGAATAAATTGTACAAATTGAGTTCAAAATGAAATGATAAAACTTTACCTTGGTCCATTTTTCGAAATTGATTTGGTATTTTCCAGGCCTAATTCTTGAATATCGTTGTTCAGATTCGAGTACTTTAAAATTTGAGACGTCATACACTTTGTTGACTATTAAGCGTTGTTGCCACAAATCCATTGTTGCACGAATTTCCCCGCTACCATCAAGAAAAACCAGCGAAAGAAAACTAATTTTTTTAGATGGCACAGAGCAACGATTGCACAAGATTAAACGAGCTCGTATAGTCGGTCTTTTGAGTCGAGGATTTAATTCGTTGATAAACTTACGCCCAGAATAATTAATGTGATTGACAAAAACTCTTTAAACGCTTGTTTAGCAGGAGAAGGGCCATCGACTTTACCATCGAATTTTCGTTTTCTTTCCAAGTTATTAACAGCATCCATGATTATTACTCTTAGGTAAAATTCAAAAGAATAAATGTAACCAATAAGAAGACTAAGTCACTAGATTACAAGGCTAATTGAGATAAAAGACTAAAAAATTTGGAGATGTGTCGTAGTCGTGAGTCTAAGAAGAGTGAGGCCTACCCTGTTTCTGCGAAGACTTAAATAGGGAAAAGTCCGAGGAAGGGTGCACGCCGGAAGTTTTAGTTTTGGTCAGTCGAAAGGGTCGAGTAAAAAAATGACCTTGCTGTTGACCAAGCATAACTTTCAATAGCAAAACCTTAAACCAACGCATAAATAGGGGGAAATTTGAGAAAAATATGCTAATGAAGAAACAAAAAGATTCATATTGTAAATTTTCTTTATCCCTACCTAACATCTCTTTGTATATCGAGGTCAAGCATTACCAAACCTTATTTATTCAAAACTTGTTTTTTTTTCTTACGCGGTATTTATAGTATAGTGCGTTTAACATTAAAGAATGATATTTTAAAAAATTCCTCAAAAATCAGTTGAAAAAGATAAACATAGATAATGATCAACATTTTTTTCTTATTTTATTGAACTTGACTAATGGAATGAATACGATCAATGGTTAATTTTTCAATTCTTCGAAGCCGGGACATTTCTTTCATCACATTTTTTCTTGGCATATATTTACGGTAGTCTTCTTCTAACTTTGTCAGAAAGAAAAGTCCTTTTAATGTGCGCACTCTAGATAATATCACATCAATTCAACCTGATTGTCCACTTCGATGCACGGAAGATAATGATCCTAGTATCACTGAATTTAAAGTCTGTCCTTGAATCTTATGGCCTGTAAGCACAATGGACGACACACAAGGGAGCTGTGTTACTCTGACTTTAAAATTTTTACCGGACAACCCGAGTTTGCACGTAACGTTGCACTTTATCGGTATAACTGGAAAGCATCCGGTCGGCAAACTAGCAAATGATCTTTTGTTATTTTGAGACGGGCTAGTGTGCTTTAAGATGACGCATTTTACTTCGTCTGCATAAACTGAATGAACTTGATTTCCATCTTCAAGGGAAATAATTTTAATCATAGCGCTTGGAATCAATACGACGTCATAAAATGTCGCGATGGTCCCGTTTGCAATTCCTTTGGTGACGTCAATGTTGGTGTTGACCATATACGTCGCACCGATTACGCAGAATAAATCTTTAACAGTTTTCATTTTTGTTGCAGCACATCGCCCTGCATAATCAATTTGTTCTGGTTGGATAGACTGATGGCCTTCTGTTCGCGCCACTTTTGACCGAATTAAAATTAAGCCACGATTGCGCCATTCCAATTGCGATGGCTGAATTGGTGGGAGGGATGATGAAAATTGTGACTCGCAGTAACGAATTGCGTTAGTTCTCGTTAAATTTTCTGGTACGACCGCAATCGTACCTGCCGTTGGCTGATTATGCATGTCATTGGTGTGAGATTCGAGATAGCGACTGTTGACGTCTTCAATGTCTTGTTTTGTCGGTTGGTTGATTCTCCATCGCTGTTGGGATTCCACCCATGAAGGATCTGTTTGCCGATGGTTTTCTAGCAGCTCTATTGTGTCCGTTGTCAATTTCAGCCATTTGTCTCTTCCGCGCATAGATGACAGAGCATTTTCATTGTTAGCATTTTCCTTACGAGTTGGCGGAGAGAAAATACTGCTTCCAACCGGTGGCAACTGTTAAAAATCGCCGCTATATATCATATGAACTCCACCATATGGTTTGTCCGGCCTGGATTTCAGCTTTCGAAGTCTAATATCGATCAGATCGTAGAGGTCCGCTTTCACCATTCCAAATTCATCGATGCACATCACACCAATTTCTGACCAGGCCGCTATCATAGCTGGCGTCAGGTCACCAGGCTTCATTGATTTTTTCAATCCTAAAGCAGAATGAAGAGTGCATTCTCCTATCAAAACTGCCGCCACTCCCGATGATGCAGTAATTACTGTTGAAGCTGTTGCTAGCCAACGGCGAGAAAAGTCGACAAGCGCTTGGATTACACGCGATTTTCCTGTTCCACCTGATCCTCCCAAGTACATAATCAGCAGACTATCTTTAGGCAAAAGAATGTTGAGGTGTTCTGTTATTGCAGTCGTCAAGTTCCTGCTGATGGCAGTATGGTTGGATGGGTCGATGGAGTTGGCCCTCGTAACGTGTTGTAGAAGCGCGGCACCTGCCAACAAGAAAGCTTGGTGTTGTTTGGCATTCAGGGACCAATGTTTTTATTGTTCATTAAGGATCGGGAAATTGGATGCCAATAATATTGGCTCTGTTCCATCACATGTTGTTACAGTATAGGTCGCATCACCCAGGGCTCGCTCCAAGTGTGCCAACCAATCAATTCTTGTCCACTTTGGCTTATCCAGTACTGTGATGCTTAACGGATCACTGGATTGATTGCGATCGTTAACGTAATCGCCTAGTTTCGCTCTATTGGGGAGCTGAAACGATTGACCCGTGCGAGGCAGTTCACAGATGGCTTTAGTTGCGTCATCGAAATTGACATTTAACTCCGGTGGAGATGCATGAATTTTTATCGGATTGGAATCCAAACTAACCAGCTTTTTGACGAAAGGGTCGTCACGACAAAACACATCTAGTACTTCGGCTTGGTGTAGTTCTTACTCTGCATCTAGAAGATCGAGGACATCATTAGGCTCATCATCTTCACTGTTTTCGCAAATTGTTATTTGGTGGGGATCGTCAATGACATGATTTGACTGGTCGATTTGCGGACCAGATCGACAAAAACTTTCATAAAAATTCTGAATCGAATCGAAAGTGTTGCTAGTGCTGCGCTATTGCATTCGATTGCAGTTTTTTTCTTTAAATAAGCGGTCCACCAATTGTCTTCATCTTCTTTTAGATCAGCAATCTTACGAAAAGGGTAAAACATAATTAACACGCCTTGTCCGTAGAGTTCCCGTTTTTCTTTCCGATCTTCATCAGACAAATTGCTTCCATCTTGTAGATCAACTAAATCCGGAAGTCGTTTTGCTGAATATTTTGGCCATGTTCTACGAGTTCGCTGTCGATGTTCATAAGTTTGATATAATGGATGCTGTTTCAAGAAGCGATGTCGAACACGGGCTGAAGATTTTGAAATTTCTAAATCGTCGACTTGAATTTCGCTGTCCTCCATGCCAAATTGATCAATATCCACTTCTGGAATGGATGAATATTCGTCTTCGCTGATTACTTCTCTTGACTCTTCCATTTTGCAAATTTCTTGAGTCGCGGCAAATTCCCACATGTTCATGGCTTCGAGTGATGGTGATCTGTTGACATAGTCGTGTGTCCCGGCCATAATAATTCCTTGTCTGTTGATTGACGCATTTAAATCGAATCCATTCAAGTAGGCTAGTGCCTGTGTAAGAAGAACGTAGGATGTCTCGTGCGACATCTCAAAGATTTTGTTTCCTCTTGCTGCAAATGCAGCTAACGGCGCCCCGACAGTTTCGCCATTTGTTGCGGCTCTTGCACCGGAAAGTAATCTTCCAAGACCGATCGAATAATCTGAACGCAATAACGAAAGTAGATCCAAGGAGTCGTTGATTGATTCGTCCTCTTCTTCTAGCTCGATTCTTGATTGCCGAGCAGCCGAAGCCTGTCGTTGTTGTGCTTCCACCTTGGCTTCATACGCGTTAAGCGCTCTCATCAATTCTGCCAGTGCTTTTTCATTTTCGTCTGTGTGTTTTGATGTGTAACAACAATAGTATAAACTGACGAGCTGGTTGAGCACATAGCGCGTGCAATTGTTACAGTTCAGCACAGATAAAACAGTCGGGTTGCAATCCGTAAGAAACATGAAAACGGCTCTTCTTCTTATTTCAATGTTGATTTTGTCGATATTGCCAGCTTTAAATTCAGGAGTAATGCGTGTCTCGTTTACTGTTGCATGAGGAGTATAATAAAGGCACCTATCACGGTTATTTTTGAAGCAACTGGCTCGGTGACGCCAGTCGTGAATGTCGAGTAATCCGTGAACTACCGCTACATCTAATAGCCACCGATCATTTTCAATGGGATTCATACAATCAGGTTGCTTGGGTAAACCCAGCCAGATGAGATTCAAAATTTCCTCCTTATTAGGTCTGGACTTTTTGTAACAGCGCAAGTAACCATGTTCAAGGGCGGCGTTGATGCGATCCGTACAGCTTGATCTTATTCCGCAAAGAGAGCAACGCAAAGCTTCTCGTTCTTCATTTTCGTTTCTCGGACGACTTCTCATCTTCAAAAGAATTTCTTCACTATGTAATTGCCATTTCCCAAGGCAACTGGGATTGCTACATTTCAGCAGCACCGCCATTTCGATGTCTGGGAGTTTCAATTCTCCCACGCAATAGCTGTCAATGTTGCGCTCCAAACGATTTATAATGGATTTCAGATGACTTTCGTTGTCATTGGTGGTCGCGTTGATCAGCTGGATACCGATTTCAGCATTTTCAAGCTGATCGTTGTTGGACGTCTCAATAACGTTATTGTTTAAATCTAAATACCGAAACAGTTAGGGATGCATGTATTTATATATTAATTTATCTTTATAACCTTGCATGTCAGACGAATCTGCTGCCAACTGAAGCATCTTAGCGGACGTTAATCGATCGGTAGAACTCGAATCAATATCTGAAAAAAGTTAGAAGAATATAAATATTTTTTCACCAGAATAAGCAAATGTTGTCTACCGGTACCATCAAAAGCGGAAGGTGATGGCACCATATCTGCGACAGGAATTTCATCTCGACAAATTCTTGTGCGACATCCGGAGGGGACGCTTGGCGAAATTAAAGTAAATAAAAGTTATAGTAATTGTTAAAAATGGTTATTTTACGACGATAAATAATTACAACGGGAAATAATTACCTAATACTTCTTCAGTTGGAATGCGATCAACTGGTTCCAGAAGTAGTTTATCTCTACTGATGGCTTGTTGAAATTGTTTCTTTATATGAACATGGCCATATATCCAAATTAGAAAATGGGCATGTAGAGTCAATCGAGATTGTTCCTCAACAACTCGCAGCCAAGCTTTCGGGACACCAAAGAGTCCCCCTGTTTTTTTTTGGCCTTTTCATCTTTTGGCACCAACCAATAACGTGTTCGATTACATCATCGAGAACGTTTTCAAAATGTAGGGCCGCTGCTACAGGATGTTCAGACAACAATTTGAAGCGAAATTCTCCAGACGGTGTCTGGCCTTCATGCTTCAACGCTTCGACTGGTCCAGGTGCATACCAAACTATTTTGTATGTTTGTGCATCGTCTGGACTGAACGCAAACCAAATTTGTGCTGGGCCATTGGAATTGTGAGCTGCATAGACATCTTGCCGATCACGATTAGCTGCTGCCTGGGAGTAGTGCTGCATTGGCTGAGTTGACAAGCTGATATTGGTGAAAAAGTTGAGGCCGACACCGTCGATTTCAGGGGGCGGAGGTGGTAATCCTTGTCCCAGTTTTGTTGCTTTCGCACAAGCGAGTTTGTACTGCCCAGCTAGTTGTATGGCTTCAGAAGTCAATCTACCAAATGCTTCCCCTTTAGAAAGATGACCATCTCCTGATTTAGATCGAGATGGCAATTTGGAACGTACAAACGAAACATTAGATACTTCTTGCCAAGTAGTCATATCGTACAACGGGAACAGAAAATCAACGTGTTGAAACTGCCTTGTGCTGAGATTAAGCAGATAAGCAAGATATGCTTTTCGAGAAATTTTAATTTTTCTTGTCTCGCCAAAACCGCCGCGCCCAAACGGAAACAAATCAGGGAAGTGTTTTTCAAGATATTCGGGATCTGAATCGGATGCAAAGGTTGTTGAAGGGCGTACGACGAATGTATTTTCATCATCTGTAGAAGTGACGATTTCTTTCCCCGGTTTTTGTGCTGTAGTGTTAAGCAAATTAGCAGCCAACTCATGGACATTCATGTCGTCCGATTGAGATGATCCAATTGTGACGATTGCTGAAAGAGGAATAGCACTTTCACTCTCCTCGTGTGATCTTAACAGCGACGGTCCACCACACAATCTTTCAGTAGAGGGATTTCCCACTTCGTTGCTTGCTTCAGAATCAGATTTTTCGCCGTCAGATGTTGGGAGGATTTCGTCGTCTGTCATGAACATTGCCGGCGACACGTCATCTCTCGGCAAATCATCCAGACATACGTCATCAAGTTCTATATTAGCCATAATTTTGTTGTCGACCTCGCGCCAAAATTGAAGCGTTTGCTTGATTTTCTCCGGTTCGATTATGTAGTCTTGTTTAGTTCTGGCTATTTTCGCTCTTGCTGACGCTGATTTATCCGAGGCAAATGGAGAAACAAGAAGAACTTTTACAGGCGCATCTCGTGGTTCTAATGGGATCCGTTGTCTCACAAGCGTTGTGTTAAGTCTAGTCGAATAAAGATGGCCAGTTAGTCTGGTGCCACCAGTTGGACTTGCAGAACTGGAGTATGAAACCATGCGTCCAAATGACTGAATCGGCCGCAGTAAAGCCAAGGTCCCATAAGCCATGTTGCTTAGATGGGGAGGTAACTGACCGATCCAGTTTCCTTGCGCTATGGCAAACTTGGGACATTTGCCCCGAAGTAGCGCTTGTAAACAACCCGAGGCCACACAGATATTAAGTTGGGGAGAACAGCAACAATCCGTTTTTTGCTGACAGTCGCCAACATGCATCGATAATCCTCTGAGTGATAGTAGAAGATGTTTGAATCTCCGATCACCAGGAAAGTGTTGAGAAACATCGTATTGACTGACGAGTTTATGGTGGAGCACTGACGCCTCTCCATCTTTTCCGGTTGGCTTTAGAAGGACTATGAAGAAACTTGGTGGTAGTTCATCTAAATTCAAAGTTCTTGATTTTGAGATTTGGCAAATTTGGTCGCACACTACGCACACTATCTTCTCTTCGTGGTATGCTTCGTGAAGACGATTTGTTATGATTCTGATGTTTTCAGGTGTAACCGGCTCCGGCAAACCAAATTTGTCTAGTTCCAACAGCTCTTCATCAGTAAAAAATGAATTTGTCTTGCTCTGATCATTTGCAAAACAAATTTGTTTTGACGAATTGCGATGTTGTTGATTGCTCTTTGAGCTCTTGTTTGTGTTTGACAAAGATCTTTCCACTCGAGTCCCTTTAACGTTTGACAAAGATGGACTCAATGACGGAACTCTACGCTGTTTTTTCGTTTTTGGAGCGTTCTCGTCATTTTCAATTGAGATGCTGTTCTCTCCCACATGAGTTCCAGAACTAAAAGGGTTTAAAATTAAGGAAATATGATTATCAGTAAATTATCCAGCTGCATGACTTATTGTTAATCTTGTTACCTTTGACTATTATCATTCAAAACTGTGGGGTTATCAGTTGAAGAAGCTTCATTATTCGATCCCTAGTAGAACATGATATCTTAAAGATATCCTATAGATATCAACATGTCTATGTGCTAACTTACATTTCTAAGATATCTACAGGATATCTTTAAGATATATCAAATCATATATCTAAAAGATATATGCGATTTCTATCTTGGAGATATCTTGTAGATATATGGTTTTGACATCTCTGTTTTTCCAACACATTATTATTTCCCGAAAATGTACGTATACACCCACTTCCTTGAATAAGTCAACAGCCATTCAGCCAATGCGCAAAACAACGCACTTGTTTTATTGACCATATTCATGGAAGTGAGTGTAATACGATCGCCGAGGAAAGTTGAATAGAATGATTGAATAAAAAAATTCTTTGCTTTCCTTAAATCTATTTTTATTAACCACTTTGGATGGAAAAATTGAAGAAAAAAGACTGATCTTCAATTTCATTGATTTCTGCCATAACTTAATCAGAGTCTGCTTGGTAAAAGGGAATAATTGAAGTAAGAAAAAATGCAATTTTGTGAATTTCCAATTACTTGCATGTTGCTGACATAAATTAGTTTTAGTTAAAATCATAAATCCATAGTCGGGAAAATGAAATGAAAATAAAAATAAACATAGAAAAATTGGGAAACAATACTCTTTTAATTTACAAGAAATATATATACAGAAGTGGTCTAGTGGTTAGCGATACAAGCTAGCAATCTAAAGGTCAGAGGTTCGAGCCTCGGATCGGGGACTAAACATTAAATTGAGAAACATGTGTTACAGTCCTCGGGATATACAGAGTGGGTGAAGGAATGAAATTATATTTTCAAGAAGATAGTAGAAAGATATCTGGTAGCCACGACTTATAACGACTGCAAAGACTGCTCAAAGATATCTTTAAGTAGTTTTTGCAGTAGATGTTAAGATATCTTATAGATATCTTTAAGATATCATGTTCTACTTGGGATACACAGGCTACAGGTGGCCCAACAATCAACGACGGGACTCAACGCTTTTTTCTCGCTTTTGGAGCGTTCTCATCATATTCAATAGAGACACTGCTGTCTGCTATGGTATCAAAACTAAAAAAAATTTTGAAATCAGCAATTCAATTAGATTCATGACTTCTTAATTGTTGAATTACCTCCGAATTGTTTCAGTGACTAATAATGTAGGTTTTTTACCGGTTCTCCCATACGTTCGCTTAACTGATGCCGGCGTAACCTGTGAAACACTAGCTGGGAGATCCTGTAAAAACAATAGACAATAACTAAAAAAATTATTTTATGACAAAAAAGCAATGAAAATACCCTATCGTCTCTCAAAATCTTTTAAACGCTGGGACCTTTTTACAGAACTAGGTAGTGGGTTCATAATTGAAGTAGGGGACTTCAAATATTTTCCTGTGTCAACAATGCTGAACTTTTGGCCACAACTAGTAAAGAAATCGTTTTATACCGATGAAGGATTGATACCGTCAGCTAGATGAGAACTAAAAAAAATGTTAGGCAGTTTAAAACAATTGAAATTACTCGTACTCACTTCTTAAACTGAAGATTGATTGTGTTGTTAGGTAACACACAGTAACTTCTAATAAACAATAATCCAAGGGTACTTCAAATATTTTGCTGTGACAGCAATGCTGGACGTTTGGCAAAAAATAGTACAGAAATGGATTTATATCAATGAAGTTTTGATCAAGAAACAACAGCCTATAGATGAGAACCAAAGAAAAAGTTAGGCAAGCAGTTAAAGACAATTGAAATAGCTCGCACTCACATCTAAAACTGGAGATTGATTGTGTTTGTAGGTAACACACAGTGCCTTCTATCAAACAATAATCCTTTATCTAGATGATAATTTAGACAAGAAAAGTACAATATGATTAAAATCGAGCATAAATTAGTGATTGTGTAATCATTCACACCCAAATTGTCAGAACTCAGAATGAAGGAATGAAGTAATGGTTTGAAATAATAATTAATTTGGGCTCACTTATATCATTAATAATTGAGACTTCACTACTTGGATCAATATCAAACTGCATTCAAGACCATTGTTATTTATATTCTAGTAATTTTTAAATTCAAGTTCAAGTGACGTTAATTTATCCCTGTCATCAGATTCACATGTGTCTGAGTCTAAGGTGTCTATAATAACATTGACATTCACACTCTGTGTTATTATCTATCGTCTGCTATGATGACAGCTACTGAAATTCTGTCAAAAAAGTAACAATTTCTCCGTCTGATCAAACGCCTCAATAGATTTCAGCCAAATTTTCAGAAAAGATGTAAAAAAAATCTCAGCTACGTAGTAGAGTTATTAAAATGTAATAAAAATGTTGATTACAATCAATAATTGCAAAAACCTAGTGCAGCCATCTATGTAGTGTTACGAGAACTAAGGGTGCCCATGTAAACCATACACACCACGAAACTTTGACCAGTAACCCTTCGGGTAATTTTAACGTAGCTGAACTCACCCTTTAAAAACTCTATTTAATTGTATTTTTTTCTTATTTTGCTGTAAAAAAGCGTACCCGACAGGCTTTAACACGGCGAGGTTGGACTGAGTCCAGCAGGGGTCGAATTCCGAACAGTTGACTTAGTTTAGCTTAGTTTTCGACTTTTGTTAAGTTTGGTAAAG